>SJYA01015041.1:0-10088 GCA_006410615.1 Neotragus moschatus
AAAATTTTACATGACTTTTTAAACTTTTTACTTTATATTGGAGAATAGTGATTAACAATGTTGTGATAGTTTCAGGTGTATAGCAAAATGATTCAGTTGTAAATATACATATCTTTTCTTTTTCAAATTCTTTTCCTACTTAGCTTGTTTCATAATACAGATCAGGGTTCCCTGTACTATACAGTAGGTCCTTGTTGGTTATCCATTCTAAATGCAGAAGTGTATATGGCAATCCCAACTCCCTAACTATCCCTCCCCACCACTCTTTCCCTTTCTAACCATCAGTTTGTTCTCTATAAAGCTGTGAGTCGGTTTCTGATTTGTAAATAAGTTTATTTGTGTCATTTCTTTTAATTTCACATATAAATTATATCATATGCGATTTCTCTTTCTCTGACTTACTTACCTGGTATGACAATCTCTGGGTCCATCCATGTTGCTGCAAATGGTGTAATTTCATGATTTTTAATGGCTGAGTAATGATCCACTGTTTAAATATCACATCTTCTTTCTGCACCCCTCTGACAGTGGACAGTGATTGCCTCCATGCCTTGGTGATTGTGAACAGTGCTGCAATGAATATTGGGGTGCATGTATCTTTTCACATTATTGCTTGTTCCTGCTATGTGCCCAGGACTGGGATTGCTGGATCATATGGTGGCTCTATTTTTAGTTTTTTGAGGAACTTTCACACTGTTCTCCATAGTTACTGCAATGATTTACATTCCCACCAACATGTAGGAGGTTTCTCTTAGAAGGCGCACTGTTTTTATGTGTTAAATAGGTTTAAAACTCACTGAAAGTCATCATTTAGAAGATGATTAAATGACAGAAAATCGTTTACAATTTTTAAGTATATGGACATGAGTAATTTTAAAGAGGACAATAGCTTCAGCAATACTGACATATGGCTCCAGTTACAATGAAGGAAACATTTCCGTATGTTTACTTCCCTGTGCTTTTGTCAGAGTGCACATTTCTTCCAAAATGTAATTGCTTTCTCATGCTTTGCTAGAATGCCGTCTTCACCTGGAAGAAATCCATTAGCAGATTTTTAAACTTGAAGTATAGTAATTTATTATATGATATTAGTTTCAGGTGTACAGCATAGTGAGTCAAGATTTTTACAGATCAGATTTCATTCAAAGTATAAATATAATTTCTCCTGCTATTCAGTGTATCTTTGTTGCTTATGTGTTTTATACACAGTTTGTGAAGAGGGAGGGACAAATTAGGGGTATGGGATTAACAGCTACATTAGCTGTTTTTACATTTAGAGACTATTGGTCCTGCCATCATTTCTCAGGAAGTAATCTCGTGGGAGGTACTGGAAAGGCTCTTTCCCCTCTCGAGCCCCATCCTTTCCCCCACAACTGAAAAGACTGCGCTTTGCTGAAGCAGCCAAATTTTTCCAGGTGTTAGAACACCTGGAGAGAGTTCTTTGGCACCGCACAGAGCTTCCTTGTGCTGTGTGGACAGCAGCAAAATGTGAATGCAAATATCCAGAAAAAGACTTCTAGTTTATTATGTCCTGAAGAGATGAATAAGTCCAAGGCCATATAACACGGAACTCTTTAGAAAGGATTGTCAGAAAGAGTTTTCTTCCCCAAAGGGAAATTACAACTTCAATGGAGCAGGTGTCCAAGATTCAGCAATCCATCTCCTGAATACCAAAAAGTCATTCCCTTTGGCCAGATGGCTGCATGAGCTCAGCTGGTAGAGATGGGGTGAAAGCAGAACCCAATCAGGACAACCTGGCTGACAGGTAACAGACGCACGGCCTGAGGTTAAACCCAAATATCTTCTTCAAGTGGTCAACCCACCACAGAGAACTCAGGAATGTCACTGGTTCTTATTGCACCTTGATACTCAGAAAGCCACATATAAATGAAATTGAAATGTTTGCTGTGAGTTGAATGGTCCTAAATGTCATCGGTATTCATATTATTTACAAATAAGATAAATGACAAGTTTACTTTCTGTTTTGATAACTCTATTATGAAAAAATGATATCTACCTAGATTTGAAAATTTCTAAAATGAGGTGGGGGGAGATCAACAAATTCAATGATCTTACAGCAGTTAAAAATAATGTGTATTCATTATGTGCAAATAAAACATTTTCTCTGGAGATCAGGTTCTATTAAAGTATAACACATGTTGTTGGAGTTCTGTGAATTCAATTTGTTCTTTGCAAAATAACGTATGTCTGAATATTCTTTCTTCCTACATCAGTGCAGCAAATGCTCACTTTGAGCCACACAGGCTGCAGGTGATGGACAAAGATGAAAACCTACTAGTGCCCCCCATTCTGCTTTAGTCATGTGTTTCCTTGTCTTCCTTTCCTACTAGAAAATGAGTGTCTTGAGGACAGAACCTGTGGGATTCATGCCTATGTAGCACATGAAATATTGTCCCGTAGCATCTCAGATATGCTGGTTGAATTAGCAAAAGAATCAATCCAATTCTTGTTTTTTCTTATATTCAAAGTCTTGGCTCCAAGTGAACAGTGGTTTCATTTTTGGTGAGAGTCAGTGATTCTTGACAAACCCAACAGTTTCTTCTCTGAAAGATGAGCCAATTAGTAGTGACGCTTTTCTCAAAGTGCTTGCATTGTGACTTCTGTGTTCTCAAGAGGTGGAGAGCTATCGTATCTCAAAGCTGACCTGCCTTCACCACGCTTATTTGCGTGGAGTACACTCTCAGGGTTACAAAAATGGCTTCATTGAAAAAGATGAAACCCCAGTCTTTGATGATGCCACGTGTCGAATCTGACACCTGTCCCACCCCTCCCCACCACCAAGGAGTTTATAGTGGGGGACAGGGAACCAGGACAGATAAAAAAATATCCTGATAAGGCTGATGACCTGTACGGTGATTGCCCAGAGAAAGCAGATGCTCTGGGAACACAGAGGAGCTATCCCTCCTGAGCATCCTGTGGGATAACAAAGGTATGTTGTTTTTTGTCACTCCATTTTGGCGGTTTGTTACAGCAGCAACAGGAAGCTAAGACGTTAGTCAAGGGAAGCAGATGAGCTCAGTGGGGACGAACCCAAAGAGCAGTTGCAGCCCTGGCTGCCTCTCAACACCAAGAAGGTGAGCCAGGAGGCACACAGAAAAGTGTGTGTGTGTGCATGTGTGTGTGTGCATGTGCATCTGTGTGCATCTGTGTGAGTGTGCATCTGTGTGCATGTGTGTGCGTGTGCATGTGTGTGTGCATGTACATGTGTGTGCATGTGTGTGTGCGCGTGTGTGCGTGTGCATGAGTGTGTGCGTGTGTGCATGTGCATGTGTGTGTGCATGTGTGTGTGTGCATGTGTGTGTGTGTGCGTGTGTGTGTGCGTGTGCTACAGAACGCGCACGCCGCACAGGGCCTGCTCTGCTCTGCTCAACACAAAGAGCAGAACGGTCGCCGCTCCACCACCAGCCTCCAACCTCACGCAAGAATGCCTCCCGTGGCTCATCACAAGTGGAAGTATACCAGGAAGGGAATTCTAGGCAACGCTTTCCAGCCTGGTCAACGGGACACTTTCAAACCTGCCACAGTCCACACCTTGCTAACTTGGCACTCCTATGTATCTCTCTGAGACTTCCCTGGTGGCTCACATGGTAAAAAATCTGCCTGTGATTTGGGAGACCTGGGTTCGATCCCTGGTTCGAGAAGATCCCCTGGAGAAGAAAATGGATACCCGCTCCAGTAGTCTTACCTGGAGAATCTCATGGGCAGAGGAACCTGGTGAGTTACAGTCTATGGGGTCGCAAAGAGTCGGACAAAACTGAGTGACTAACTTTCTTTCACACATCTCTCTAAACCTTCATTTTCAAATAAAGATAACAAAGTCAGGCTTTTCATTAACGTGCCACAACTATCTCATGTATTAATACAGCCGCAAGCAGACTAATGCTTTCTGCAGAAGAGAGTACACTCAGCTCATGTCTGTGGACTTATAGACTACCCTGAACAGCCAGAAAGAAGAGGAAAATCCCAAGCTGAGTATTATGGGTAGACTGACTCAGCATGTAGCTGCTAGCTGAGAGTAGGTGGCGGCGGATGGCAACCTCTCTCAAGTACAATCTTGAAAGACAGTGGAGAGGGAAATGCCTCCACTGGGCAGAGCTGTGTATAAAGAGAAGGGACCTCCAGGTAGAATAGATACAGGACTTGTGGGGCCGTGATGAATGGCCTGACTGACTGGCCAGAAGCCTGGAGAGCAGAATATTGATTGATGGTGTGAAATGAAATATCTCCTGTCATATCAGTGGGCAAAAAATGTTACAGCTGTCACCAATTTCTGGCCTCCAAATGTGAATGAGGGTTGATTGGAAGGACTGATGCTTTTGAACTGTGGTGTTGGAGAAGACTATTGAGAATCCCTTGGACTACAAAGAGATCCAACCAGTCCTAAAGGAGATCAGTCCTGAACATTCATTGGAAGGACTGATGCTGAAACTGAAGCTCCAATACTTTGGCCACCTGACTCGAAGAACTGACTCATTAGAAAAGACCCTGATGCTGGGAAAGATTGAAGGCGGGAGGAGAAGGGGACAACAGAGGACGAGATGATTGGATGGTATCACAGACTCAGTGGACAGGAGTTTGAGCGAGCTCCGGGAGTTGGTGATGGACAGGGAGGCCTGGCGTGCTGCAGTCCATGGGGTGGCAGAGTCAGACACGACTGAGTGACTGAATTGAACTGAGCTGAAAACAGAACACAATGGCCACAATCCAGCAGATGCCACCCCCCCCCAACACACGGTGACAGCTGAGGATCTGGGAGGAATGCAAGAAGCAGCCATCTGCTTCATCTGTCACCCCTTAAGGTGAACAAGAAAACAGTATTTGGCCCCAGGGAGCCAAAGTGCATTTGAAAGGAATGAATTCAGTGAGCCCAGAGGCTTGCATCTTCCCATACACAGAATGCTAAATTTCTTAACTTGATAATCTGATTTTCTCTACCTCACCATAAGCTTTGATGTTCAGACTGTCTGCCCCCTTTGTTGCAAATTTATATATAGTCTGACTCCCACTCCTGCCTCCTTGGAGCAGTTTTCCCAGAGCTACTGAGATGGTGTCTCCCAGGCTCAGGGTCCTAAACATTCCCACCAAATAAAATATCTGTCTATTTTGAGGCTGTGACTGTATTTTTCAGTTGACAATGGACACGAAAAATGCTGGACAGGGGCATGTGGCAGGACTTGCAGGAGTGAGTGAGCATTCAGTAGAATGATTTTGTTTCACAGAAGAGCGACCACCACAGAAGAGATGCATTGATTAGACAAAATGGCTCAGCTAGTTGGCATCCACCAGTCTCTGTCATTGACTTAAAAATCACAATAGAGTGCCTTAGACTCTGAGCTCCTATAGGGCAGGGACCTGATTGCATTGATTGATTTTTTGTGTGTCCTTGGTATTCTGCACTGTATCATGGAAAAACGAATGTCGTCATTTATTCAGCATCTTTCTTTGGGTTGTCATTTTATTCTTCCCTTTGCTATTCAGAAATAAAAGAGGAAAAAAAAAAAAAACTCATATAAATCCCGTGCCTTGCACAAATCACTTTCACATCCAAGATCAAAAGAATTTGTCTTTTAAAAAATGTGACAAGAATGACCTTGGTGGTCTTTTCTGTAGCTACCACGCTTCCCAGATGGCTCAGCAGGTGAAGAGTCTGCCTGCAATGCAGGAGATCCAGGTTTGATCCCTGGGTCAGGAAGATCCCTTGGAGGAGGAAATGGCAACCCACTCCAGTATTCTGGCCTGGAGAATCCCATGGAGAGCGGAACCTGGCAGGCTACAGTCTGCGGGGTTGCAAAGAGTCAGGCATGACTGAGCACGCACGCATGCATGCCTAGTCCTTGAGTCCAGAGAAGTGACAAATGCCGGGCTTGCTTGGTGACAATAAGAGCAATAAATACCTATTTTTCCACAGACCATAAACAAAGTTCAGAGACTCCAAGGTACTGAAGTGTGCAATGACAAATTTATATTTGTGCTTTACCAGGAAGAAAACCTCAGTCTTTTTTCAGCTAATAATTATGTCAACCAGGTTTGGCAGCCCGAGGCTGTTTCTCTTCTCCTCCGACAAGGACTTTCCTACAGTAAGATATAAATAATGGTGCAACTTTTTTAGATCCAATAAGCCCCACACACCATAAATTTATAGTTGTCCTCCATCTGTGAGGACAATAAGTGCATCTTAGTAAAGAGAAGAAAAGAAAACTTGAATTTCTTCTGCTCTACACCTAGTCTTTTATTAAAAATAAAAAGGTAAATCTTTTCAGTCTAAATGTGGTTAGCTTTACCCTAAAAATCTGTACAAAAGTACATTTGAAACTGAGTTTGCATTTTAATTGAATAGACCAAAAAAAATCACTTTAATCATACTATAAGGCAATAGTATGGGTAATAAACTGGATTGTTCCCATCTATTTCTATGGTTTGCAAAACAAGAAGCTTCAGATATCAGGGGCAGGGTGGAGTAGAGATTATGAGGGTCTCTTGATGGCCACCTATGATGGTAGACCTTGGTTGTATCTTTTCAACCTATGATGAATCATCTCATCCACACCTGATCCAGACAGATTCTACTGTGACTGCCCCATAGAACTCAGCCTGTCNTTCAGATATCAGGGGCAGGGTGGAGTAGAGATTATGAGGGTCTCTTGATGGCCACCTATGATGGTAGACCTTGGTTGTATCTTTTCAACCTATGATGAATCATCTCATCCACACCTGATCCAGACAGATTCTGCTGTGACTGCCCCACAGAACTCAGCCCAGTACCTTGAGCAGTCAATGGTATTTGTTAGTTGAGCAAATGAATAATAAATGGCATTTGCAACATTACCATTTAAGTCTAAGGAGCTGAACTAACACGTTTTTAAATTTCCCTGGAAACACATTTTAATCACGCAAAAAAAAAAAAATTCAGAGCTACTGTGAAGAGTAGATGACCAATTCATTGGCCATGTTGTCATGCATATAAAGTGCCATGGTGATGGTTCCCATCTACGGCACACATGGCTTTGCAAGTGTTGACATTCACACTGGGGCATCACTATTCTATAAATCCGTGCAAGATGGGTGAGGAGGGGGGTGGTTTAGTTGCTAAGTTGTGTCTGACTCTTGTGACACCATGGACTGTAGCCTGCCAGGCTCCTCTGTCCATGAGGATTCTGTAGGCAAGAATACTGGAGTGGGTTGCCACTTTCTTCTCCAGGGGATCTTCCCAACCTAGGAATCGAACCTGGGTCTCCTGCATTGCAGGCAGATTCTTTACCAACTGAGCTACCAGGGAAGCCCTGTGAGATGGGGGAACTGAGGCTAAGAGATATACAAGGACCATAGGAGTCACAAGGCTGGTGATGGGAGACCAGCCACTCAAGACCTTATTGCCTGACTCCTGGGACCACATTCTTCAGCGGCTCCAGGGACACAGGTCTCAGGCTAAGATGGCTGGGATCTAGGAACCAGAAGAGAAGCCACCTCCACCGTTTGCCCTGGAAGTGCCATTGATGTAATAGCCACAGCCTTCATCACTGGGCAGTTCTTTTTTTAACATTTTTTTTAATTGGAGGATAATTGCTTTACAATGTCGTGTTGGCTTCTGCTTGCAACAACATAAATCAGCTATAGGTACACATATGTCCCCTCTCTCTTGAGCTTCCCTCCCACCCCCCATCAAACCCCTTTAGGTCATCGCAGAGCACTGAGCTGAGCTCCCCATGTTATATAGCAACTTCCACCTAGCTATCTATTTTACACTTAGTGGTGCATGTCAATGCTGGTCTTCCAATTCATCCCACCCTCCANCTATAGGTACACATACGTCCCCTCTCTCTTGAGCTTCCCTCCCACCCCCCATCAAACCCCTTTAGGTCATCGCAGAGCACTGAGCTGAGCTCCCCATGTTATATAGCAACTTCCACCTAGCTATCTATTTTACACTTAGTGGTGCATGTCAATGCTGGTCTTCCAATTCATCCCACCCTCCACTTCCCCTGCTGTGTCTACAAGTCTGTTTTCCAATCTGTGTCTCTATTCTTTCCCTGCAAGTAGGTTCATCTGTACCATTTTTCTTGACTTGCTATATGTGTTAATGTATGTGTTAATATATGAGCTGTGCTTTTCTCTTTCTGACTTTCTTCACTCTGTATGACAGACTCTAGGTTCATCCACATCACTATAAATGACCCAATTTCATTCCTCTTTGTGGCTGAGTAATACTTCATTGTGTGTATGTGTGTGTGTGTGTGTGTGTGTATTATACACACACCACATCTTCTTTATCCATTCACCTGTTGATGTCTGTCTAAGCTGCTTCCGTGTCCTGGCTACTGTAAACAGTGCAGCAATGAACACTGGGGTACACGTGTGTTTCTGAATTATGGTTTTCTCAGGGTATATGCCCAGTAGTGGGATTGCTGAGTCATGTAATAGTTTTATTTCCAGTTTCTTAAGGCATCTTCGTAATATTCTCCATAGTGGTTGTATCAATTTACATTTCCACCAGGAGTGCAAGAGGGTTCCTTTTTCGCCACACCCTATCCAGCAAGTATTGTTTGTCAGTTTTTTGATGATGCACATTCTAGGAGAAAACATAGACAAAACACTCTCTGGGCGGTCTTTCTGATGGCCAAACCCATGCCTTTTTGTTGCCCTAAATATATACATATAAATCTTCCTTTTCCTGTTAGTAGACTTGGGCACCTAGGGATATGTTGCGCCACCGTTTGTCATCCTTTTTCCTTTTCGTGGCATTTGCCCATCTCTCTGTTAGCTCTTGTCCTCCTTGTGGGCACAGATCAGTCCTTGTGTGTTACATGTCATGCACACACTCCTGGTCCGTCACTGGCCTTCGACTGTGCCTGTGCTGTGTTTTACTCAAAACTCTCTTTTTTCATGTAGTGAAGCAGTCAATTTGCATTATATTATTGCTCTTTGGTTTCATTTGTCAGGGCAAAATTTAAGGTCTCAAGTTATTTTATTAAATGAATCTGAAATTGAAAAAACTGGGCTGCATTCCACCAAGCACAAGTGCAAATAACATCTCAGCTCAACTGTCCTAAAGGTACTTATTTTCTCATTTTTAATGTGATGTCTCAGTCTTACTGTGAATGCTTTTGATGATCTAATTTTAACTCAAGAAGGAATGGAACACAGAGGTTAGAGCTACGAGTAGAATAGCTACCAGCCACATGCGTCTATTGAGACTTAAATTCAATTAGAAGAGTCCCTCACTTGCACTCACTTACTTGCTTGGTAACCGTACTGCTAGTGGCTACCAGGCAGTGTGGATATGAAACAGCCCATTATCTCAGAACGCACCATTGACAATGCTGGGTCAGATCCTGGATATCAGAGGCTAGCTGCTTTGGACAATATCTCAGCCACCGTGCTTTGCTAGTGTTTGACCTTGGGTAGGTTATTGAAACTCCATGCCTCAGTTCTCTCATCTGAAAAATGGGTACATAACAGAACTACACCTTCAGATAGTTGTGTGGATTAAATAAGTTAATACTGTTTAGAACCGTTAATACATTTTAGAACTCTATCTATTTAGAACTCTGTCTGGAGTATAGGTTCTCAGTGAGTATTGGCTATGATAATAATGCTTATTATATAATCAAATCAATATTATATTACTTATGTTGCATATTAACAACACTGAT
This sequence comes from Neotragus moschatus, assembly GCA_006410615.1. Taxonomy (NCBI): domain Eukaryota; kingdom Metazoa; phylum Chordata; class Mammalia; order Artiodactyla; family Bovidae; genus Neotragus; species Neotragus moschatus. Next base: position 9,672 of record SJYA01015041.1, read on the forward strand.
TTTTTATTCTTCCAGAACAGCCTGAAGCTAGGATATAATCCCAATGCCAAAAACCTTTTTGTCAAAGCACATTTAGACTAAAGTGATAAAAGTCCATGTCTATTATCGTTAGTCATACTTGAACAGGTTAACATTGGACTCACATTAATGAGTTATACCCAATCAACCCAACTTAAGTGTGCACTGTTTATAATAAGTATAAAAGCAATTATGATTTGTTAAAATCTTACTATATGGAATGTTCCATGCTAGGCACTATCATACTATGCTATTTAATCTTCACCAAATTTTTTAATGAGATGACTATTTTATTTCTAATTTTTAAAACATAGGCAGCTCAGCTTGGTGCTGTGTGATGACTAAGAGGGATAGAATGGTGGTATAGGGGACCCAGACACAAGAGGGAGGGGATATATA
>SJYA01015042.1:0-10126 GCA_006410615.1 Neotragus moschatus
TCCAGTATTCTTCCTTGAGAAATCCTGTGGGCAGAAGAGCCTGTGGGCAGAAGTGCTCTTAATTTACTGACTAAACAACAATTAACAATGCAGCTTGTGGGATCTTTGTTCCCCACCTAGATATTGAATCTGAGCCTTTGGCAGTGAGAACTTAAGTCCTAACCACTGGGCCACTAGTCAATTCCCTGTAGGTTTACTTCTTTAGTTCAAGTTTTCTGTGACCAGTCATCCAGCTAAAATGATGATTCTCATTTAGCATATTTCTCAAGCACATAAAGCTCTCTGCCCTCTCTATCAAAAATTTTAAAGAAAGAAAGCAACCTGTTGTGGATAATTGTATTTATAAGATACTACAACTATTAACATTATACATCTTAATGTTAAGGCCAGAATATTCCTAAGACCCAATTCTGTACCACATGGGCAGCAAAAATGGCATTGGGAAGCCCCTTGTAATTAGTCAACACTGTATTAGGAGCTGGGTCTTCCCAGGTGGTGCTAGTGGTAAAGAATTCACCTGCCAATGCAGGAGATATGAGACATGGGTTGGATCCTTGGGCCAGAAAGATCCCCCAGAGGATGGCATGTCAACCCACTCAAGAATTCTTGCCTAGGAAATTCCATGGGCAGAGGAACCTGGGGGGCTACAGTCCATGGGGCTACAAAGAGTGGGACAAGACTGAGCGACTGAGCACACATCAGGAGCTAGGTAGCAGTTATTTGGAGTTCTTCAGTTGGAAATAACATTTAACCCTAATTGTTAATGGCAAACTAGGGGAAAAGACTTGATAGATTTGCATTTAATGCTAAATAGCAATTGAGAGTTAAAGTATTGAATTTTATGATATAGAAAGGTCTTTGTCATATCTTTGTATACCTTCTAGCAATTACCTTTTTAATGAGACCAGATGTCCTGAACATTCTTATACAGTTGAGTTATCGAGTAAGAGTCAAAGTCAAGTATATTTGTTTTCAGCACAAAATATTATGACCTGTACTAAGGAAAATACTATTTCCTTCTGCCGTCTTATCCTCTCTGCCTATAGGAGAGACATGGTTATGATTGTATTACATTTACACTGAATATCAACTCCTCTTTCTTTCACTGACTTGTAATCTGTTGACTACAGCATATTCTGAAAGGATATAAGGCTGCACCACCACCATATGGCTGTTTGAATTTTCCAGCAAAGATATTTTGGGCAATGAATTATTTTACTGTTGAGATTGTCCTGGTTCATGAATAAATATCATCAAGGGTTTCTGTCTGCAGGGAAGAATGACCTCTATCTATTCTATGAACTCAGTGAGAGTGTTTGACCTTCTTAAATCCTTGACACAAAAATACAATATGGATGCAAATGAGTTCTGGATTTCCAAAATAAGTTCCCTCCATGACACCCTCTATTACATTTTACAAATCCAGCCAAAGAGAGACAGTTCAAAGCACTCCATAAAGTGAATTGAATTCCATTCTGTTTCCAGGTGCTCACAAATGCAGAGGCTAAATAGAATCTCTTAAAAAGCACAGGTCAGAGAGAAAGGAAAAGAGAGAAACTATAATGTAATTGAGGAATGAAACATATAGAGGTGGCCAAAAACATGAAGTGAGATAGTTAACACCATCCATAAAAAAAAAGTGTGTTTTTTCTATTGCACTGAGAAACCCAAATTCTATGAGATAGACTCAGCAATTGGAAATGAAAATCTAGACTGACGCCTTCATTGACTACTCTAAGGCCTTTATGTGGACCACAACAAACAGTGGAAAATTCTTGAAGAGATGGATATACCAGACCACCTTACCTGCCTCCTGAGAAACCTGTATGCAGTTCAATAAGCAACAGTTATAACCCGACAGAGAACAGCAGATTGGTTCAAAATTGGAAAAGGACTAAGTAAAGGCTGTATTTTGACTCCCTGTTTATTTAATCTCTACGTAGAGTGAAAGTGAAAGTTTCTCAGTCATGTCTGACTCTTTGCAACCCCATGGACTCTACAGTCCAGGGAATTCTCCAGGCCAGAATACTGGAGTGGGTAGCCTTTCCCCTCTCCAGGGGATCTTCCTAACCCAGGGATTAAACCCAAGTCTCCTGCACTGCTGGCAGATTCTTTACCAGCTGAGTCACAAGGGAAGTCCCATTTCATTAATAGGAAGTGCAAAATTTTATGTAAATCTCATCAACTCAAAATCCAAACCTAAATCAGGTACAGGTGTAGATGAGACTCCTGTGTATAATCCATTCACCACAGCTTCTGGAGGTTAATCCTCGCCAGCTGTGGGATGGTGAGACTAAACAGACAAATTACCTGCTCCCAAAATCCAGCTGTGGAACAACCAGAGGAGAAACACTACAGACATTCTTGTTCTAAAGGGGGAACAAAAGAAGTAAATGGAGCCTTTCTCTTCTCCTTCCTCCCTTGGAAAAACACTAAGAAGATCATTCTATGTGATCAAGTGTTTTCGTTATCCATTTTTTTGTTGCAAAAGCATTCTGCATTAAATCCATCGAAGTTAAAACTACATGATTATTTAAAATCAAAGTCCTGTTTGTTCCAGGACAGGTTTTGATAACATGTATTAAAACCTTAAATTAGCAAACTGGCATTTTAACTTTGTCCCCATCATTCCTTCCCTGGTATATTAAGTCCAGAAACTCATCCTTCCGTACTGTTTCAATGAAAGAAGGATCCAGGATTAAAAAAAGAAAAGAGTTAGCAAGAATCAAATACACTTCAAAGCTGATCAACCAATGCTTGATCAACCAATTTTATATTCTATTTTCTCTACTTCTGGATTTCTGCTAGATTGATTTTCCTAATTATCATTTTGCTTTTCTTTGCTCTTGGGAGCTTTTCTTATTTTTAATTTGCCTAAGGGTTTTGTGACATCTGTTACATTGATTAGTGTGGCAAAATATAAAATTCATTTTAATGTAGTTATCTGATATGAAAATGTTACTTAATAGCTATAGAAATTGCATTCCTTCCCAAATTGTATTGCTTTGAACATCTCTGGTGCTGTACAGAACACTAAATAGTCTTTGTTTGCATATTTATATGTATATGTTAATTTTATTATTAATAATTTATTAATTTGTTTTTGTTCTCTGTATATAAATATATATACTTATGCATAGTTTATTCTGTAATTCATTAAATTAACCTATATTTTGCATCCTACTTTCAACCAGCACTGTTATATTCTTGATTTACCACAAATTCATTTCTGAATTAAACATCTGATATAAATTCTTACTTAATCATTTTTAACCATGCTAGGCCCTTAGAGCATTTTATTTTCAATTACTCTCTCTCTGTTATTATTTTTAAATGTTTTTGTCAATATCCAAAAGATATTATTAATTTCATGTTTAGGTGATTCACTTTTAAATTGTTTGAAGTAAGATTGAGTAATTAGAAATTTCTTACACATGACATTTAACAATAAGCTACACAATAAAAATTATTAAAGTGTTACAAAACTTTTCTGAAATCATTTTAGGTATAACATTATGCTCAACATTAATCATACAAATATCAATTCTGCTTTTCAATTTTGTAAAGAAAATGCATTTATTTTTCCATTCTTAGGGAACAGATATGCATATAAACACAAAACCACCACTCCCAGAAAACCCAGCTATGTTTTTTAGCAACAATAAAAACAAATTCTAAAAATTAAATATCAATTGGAATATAAATTTCTTCACTTCTTTTAGAAGTCTTGATGATTTTTCTATACTGATTGCTTTATTTCACTTAAATCTATATAATTTACTTTGGATTCATGTAACAAAACTCCTAATCTCAATGCCACATTTTATAAAATCTGAAGTACTCAAAAACATCTACATGGAAATTAATTTTATCTTCAGCAATACAGTATACTGCAGATTTTATTTCCAGAGTTCTCTTCCAATATTCTTAGTAGAACAGTAGATTAATTTGATTATTCAGTGATCTTGGGTCAATTTACCTGTTCTCCCTGAAGTTGGTATATCTAGGGAAATGAAATAAAACAGAGCAGGGTAAAAAACACTTTTTAGTATATTCTTCTGATTTCTGTCTTCACCTACTTTCTTTCTTCTCCTGGCTAGAAAAATTTTGAATGATGACAAAGTATTTTTTTTTCTTTTTATAAGGACTTCTAATATACATTATAGCTCAAAATCTATACAACAGGTGAAGACAATAAGCAAGAAAATAGTTTATGTGCTCATATGCTATTCCTTAAAAAGTGTTTATTCTTTAGGTTTTCTCATTTCTCCAAAAAATAATTGGAGACTTCCTATCAACTTCATAGACTAAATAGATCAAGGTGTGTATATATATATATATATATATATAAATGTATAGCCGTAGACAACCATAAATTCTGAAAATTATTTATAAGTTTTTACTAAAGAAATTAATATAAGGGTTTCCCTGGTGGCTCAGTGCCAATGCAGGAACATTGATCCCTATTCAATGACCCCACTCCAGTACTCTCTCCTGGAAACTTCCAGGGACAGAGGAGCCTGGAAGGCTGCAGTCCATGGGGTCGCTAAGAGCTGGACACGACTGAGCGACTTCCCTTTCACTTTTCACTTTCATGCATTGGAGAAGGAAATGGCAACCCACTCCAGTGTTCTTGTCTGGAGAATCCAGGGATAGGGGAGCCTGGTGGGCTGTTGTCTATGGGGTCGCACAGAGTCGGACATGACTGCCACGACTTAGCAGCAGCAGCAGCAGCCAGGAAGATCCCACGTGCGGCAGAGCAGCTAAGCCCAGGTGCTATAGCTGTCGGGCCTGTGCTCAGAGCTCATGCTTGGCAGCAACAGGAGCAGCCACAAGAAGAAAGGTGTGCGCCTCAACTACAGGGTGGCCCCCACTCCCTGCAACCTGACAAAAGCCCATGCAGCATTGAAGACCCAGCACAGCCAAAAAAGATAAAAATAAATGTTAAGGAAGAATTAACCCGAGAAGCAAATTACAAAATATTTTTAAAGATCTGTTTGTTTATTTTGGCCAGGCAGGGGCTTGGTTGAGGCACTCTGGATCTTAAGTTGTGGCACGTGGGATCTAGTTCCCTGACTAGGGATTGAACCCTGGGCCCTAGCATCAGGAGGTTGGAGTCTTTGTCACTGGACCACCAGGGAAAGCCTCAAAATATTTTTATATTCCTTAACTCCTTCTTGACTTACTGTCTGAAACTAGTATTCCAAAAGGTAGAATTTATTTACCTTTAACTGTAGTTAATACCTTTAGCTTGAGTATTTACCTTTAAACTATCTCTCTTTCACTGTATATTAAGATTGGTGTTGAGAAGCATAGCAGTGGGTACAAAGTGAAGGGATGATGCTTCATAGGGAAACAAAGAAACTCTTCAAGGCCACAGAAGATGACAGTGATCCCAGCTCAGTAGTTTCTAATTTCTATTTTTTACTAGACCACATGTTAAATGGAAACCATCACAGAAAAGCCTCTCTAAAGAAAGTTCTTTCCAGAAATTTAAGAGAACACGGCAATGTCAGAAATGGTTTTTTTCCAGGCCGTCACTGTGGAACCCAGCAATCGGAAGCAATGACAAAAGCTCTGAAACGTGTCATCCTGCTGAGACGTGGTCCGAGCGAGTGTCAGTTTCTTTCAGCATCAGCAATTATTCTAGTCTGGGAGACACAGGCTCAAATTCAAACATTTATTTTTATTAAGAGAATTCCAAACTGCCCTTTAAATGGTGTAAGCTAGTGGTATATTCAAATTGCCTGTTGAAGGTTCTTTCAGGTTCTCTGGTCTAACATTCTATTTTTATGTGCCTTATTATCCTGATTTCACCTGTAACAAGAATAAGAGTTGAATGAACAATCTAAGAAAATATCAGGGATCAGTTTGGGGGGAAAAAAAATCAAACATATCACCTTTCCTGCCTGCTTCTGTAGTCCAAGCTCTTTTCAACCAAGTGCAGATTTCTCAAGACAGTCCTGCTTCTACCCTCTTTAACTCTATCTTTAAATTGCCTCTTGGATGGTATTGCTGATTTGAACAGGGACTTTTAAGTGTTTGAACCAGAAGACGCCTCTTCCTCGGGGATCAATATCCCAAGAGCGTGTCTTTGGGCTGAGTTTCCCCCTTGGGAGATTTTATTGTGGATGTCTTTTTTCTTAGCCCACGCTCTTACATCCCTGGTACTGAATCTCAGCACTGCCTGCAGATGGTCCAGGAGTTTCTCCATCTGCCTTGTTTGTGAATACTGTGGTCCTTCAGGATGTGCTGTGAACATCTCCTAGGAGTGGGCTTTGCTGGATCCTAGTCAAAGTCATCTCTACTAGGATGTAATTTTTGAAAATTCCAGGAACCTGGCACCAAAACCATGTAAGACTCAACTTATAACCAATAAACTGGTTGCTCAGCACCATACTCAGGGACAAAAAATTCCAATGAACAGAAAATAGGAAAAAAAAAAAAAAAGAATAATTCCTAGTCCTCCACTGAAGAGAAACTTGGAATAATGTGGCACTGAAGTTCATCACATCTGAGAGGTCATTTGATGGGTGGCCTCTATGAAAGTAAAGGTCATCAATTCAGGGCAACTTTCATTCAGATTTTAAATCTTATTATGCTCAAAGAAAGTCCTACAGGGATAAAACCATATGAATGTTGTGAAAAATACTCTCACAGATCCTTCATCCCATAGAGATGAAGATGGGATCATAGCAGATCCCACCTGGACACAATTTCTACTGATATAAGGAATGTGGACAAGCCTACAAGTATCACTCATATTTGAGGACTTCTTTGAGAACCTGGGCTTCCCTGGTAGCTCAGATGGTAAGGAATCTACCTGCAATGCTGGAGACCTGGGTTCAATCCCTGGGTCAGGAAGATCCCCTGGGAAAGGAATGGCTACACACTCTGGTATTCTTGCCTGGAGGATTCCATGGAGGGAAGAGCCTGACATGCTACTGTCCATGGAGTCACAAAGAGTCAGATATGACTAAATGACTAACAAAATTGCATCTTGAGAATCCAAGATGGAGATGACCTTATAAGTGGGAATAAATGGAGATAAGCTTATAAATTGTGGAATACAGTTGTCCATCATCCTTAGGGCACATGTCAGAGGTCACACTGTAAAAGTGCAATATATGTGTTAAAAATATTATGAATGTGTTCATTCCTCATCCATTACCAAACCTGTGGAAACTCCCAGTGGAGAGAAGCCGTATGAAAGTGTGGAAAGCGGGAAAACTGGCTGTCCCTAGACTTAGAGACTTAGAGTACCCGTAAGAACACATACTGGAGAGAAGGCTTACAAAAGCAGGAGCTCTGGGGAAAGTTCTCAATGAACTTTCAAACTTGCTATTTGTGTAACAAGAAAGAGACATGACATGAATAAGGTGTGCGAGAAAGTCTTGGCCCATATTCTTTTGAAGATACATGAGAAATTCACAACAAAAGAAAACATACAAAGATAAGTTATGTAGAAAAGCTTTCACTAATTACTGAAATCTCACTGTGCATGTGTCTCACACTGGAGAGGTACCTGAAAAATATAAGAAATGTGAGAACATCTACACATCTTTAAATTTTACTTTAAAATTCAACTAAGATTATTTGAGCTTACATCCAGCATAATACAGGAATTCACAGATCATTCTTACATACAACAGCTCGGCCTGTTCCCAAGGGGGTTATGTTTTCCTGGGAACCCATTAACCCTTCTTTCTTTCTTCCAGGGAACCACCACCTTCTTCGTTTTTTTGTCTGCCGTGGATGTCATTTTCTCTCTGTACCACTTTGAATCATGCTAATCACTGCCTCCCTTCCTGTATTCCACAAAACCAAAACTAACAGATAATAAGGAACAGATGTTTACTGATGGCTAAATTAATAGGGGTATTTTACAGTACAAGCCAGTAGAGAAAAGAAAGTTAAAATAGAAAGCTTCATTGCTGGTGGGTATGCAAAATAGTACCATTTTGGAAGCTACTTTAGAAGGCAGTTTGGCAGTTTCTTTGCAAAACTAAACATACTTTTACTATATGATCCAAATAATCATGCTCCTTGGTATTCACCCAAAGGAGCTAAAAATTTATGTCTAAAAAACTGCATACGGATGTTTATAACAGCTTTATTCATGACAGTCAAAACATGGAAACCATCAAGACGCCCTTCAGTAGGTAAACGGATAAATAAATGGTGGTACACTCAGACAATGGAATATTATTCAAGGCTAAAAAGAAATAACTTATCCAGCTATGAAAAGATATGGAGGAACTTTAAATACTTATTACTAAGTAAAAGAAGACAATCTGAAAAGGCTACATGCTGTATGATTCTAACTAGATGAAGTTCTGGAAAAGGCAAAACTATGGTGACAATAAAAATAAGTGTTTTCCAGAAGCTGGAGGGAGAAAATATGAATAGGTATATCACAAAGTAATTTAGGAACAATGAAACTGTTCTTAATATTTCTAATATGGTGGATGAATGCCAACATACATTAGCCCAAACCCATAGAATCTGCTGGAGAAGGCAATGGCACCCCACTCCAGTACTCTTGCCTGGAAAATCTCATGGATGGAGGAGCTTTGTAGGCTGCAGTCCATGGGGTCGCAAAGAGTTGGACACGATTGAGCGACTTCACTTTCACTTTTCGCTTTCATGCGTCGGAGAAGGAAATGGCAACCCCACTGCAGTGTTCTTGCCTGGAGAATCCCAGGGATGGCAGAGCCTGGTGGGGTTGCACAGTTGGAAATGACTGAAGTGACTTAGCAGCAGCAGCAGCAGCATAGAAACTATAACACCAAGACTGAAATTTAATGAAAACCATGGACTCTGAGTAATAATGATGTGTTAGCATAGCTTCAGCAATCATAACAAGTGTACAAGTCTGGTGGGAGGGGGGTTGCTGATAATGGGGAAACTGAGGAGAGGGAAANAGCAGCAGCAGCATAGAAACTATAACACCAAGACTGAAATTTAATGAAAACCATGGACTCTGAGTAATAATGATGTGTTAGCATAGCTTCAGCAATCATAACAAGTGTACAAGTCTGGTGGGAGGGGGGTTGCTGATAATGGGGAAACTGAGGAGAGGGAATATATGGGAAATCTCTGTACTTTACACTAAATATTTTTGTGGAAAATCTAAAATTTTCCTAAAAAACTAAAGTTTATGTAAAACAAAGTTGAATGCTACACATCAGATTTACTGAAGTCGCTTGGTCATGTGACATTCTTTTTACTGCGATCATCTCCAAGACACCTAGTTGCCACAACTTGATTTGTCTCTCATCTCCTCCTTGTAGAATGATACCTTAAAATCCAGGTGCACACAGGTAACCTCACATTTTGTAACAGTAAATTATGTTACCAAGCAAAAATCTAACACAAACCCCAGAAGGGCTTCACCTTCTCAAATTCTCGAGGGTAAACACTTAGTAAGACATCTTCTTTAGGTAAATTCCCAACTCTATAAGGACTATGCTCTTGTCTTAGAAAAAATTTCTTCAAAATAGCTTTAAGAACTAAATCCCGTGACTATCTCTATCAGCAAAGGAATCCAGGTAAGTGCATGCATAGGCCTCCCAATATTTACCTTAAATTGAAGCCAAGCAAGATGGAGGTCTTAGTTGGCTTTTGTGGGGTCAACCCTTTGGCCAACTTAGTAAAGCATTACATTCAGATCAATGGTTGTTTTTGTTCAGTCACAACTCTTTGTGACCCCGTGAGTGGGTAAAGTTATGTAACCATCTCATCCTCTGCTGCCCCCTTTTATTTTGCCCACGNTGGGCTGTTGTCTATGGGGTAGCACAGAGTCGGACACGACTGCCGCGACTTAGCAGCAGCAGCAGCAGCCAGGAAGATCCCACGTGCGGCAGAGCAGCTAAGCCCGGGTGCTACAGCTGTCGGGCCTGTGCTCAGAGCTCATGCTTGGCAGCAACAGGAGCAGCCGCAAGAAGAAAGGTGTGCGCCTCAACTACAGGGTGGCCCCCACTCCCTGCAACCTGACAAAAGCCCATGCAGCATTGAAGACCCAGCACAGCCAAAGAAGATAAAAATAAATGTTAAGGAAGAATTAACCCGAGAAGCAAATTACAAAATATTTTTAAAGATCTGTTTGTTTATTTTGGCCAGGCAG
>SJYA01015043.1:0-10088 GCA_006410615.1 Neotragus moschatus
CTGCCAGAATGAAAACCACAGTCACAGAAAGTTAACCAAAATGAGAATACAGAGGATTATATCCCAGATGAAGGAACAAGATAAAAACCCAAAAAAACAACTAAATGAAGTGGAGATAGGCAACCTTCCAGAAAAGAATTCAGAATAATGATAGTGATGATGATCCATAATCTCAGAAAAAGAATGGAGGCAAAGATTGAGAAGATGCAAGAAATATTTAATAAAGCTCTAGAAGAACTAAAGAGCAAAACAGAGATGAACAATACAATAACTGAATTGAAAACTACACTAGAAGGAATCAATAGCAGAATAACTGAGGCAGAAGAATGGATAAGTGACCTGGAATACAGGATGGTGGAAATTACTGCCATGGAACAGAATAAAGAAAAACAATGAAAAGAACTGAAAACAACCTGAGAAACCTCTGGGAAAACACTAAACAGACCAACATTCACATTATAGGGGGTCTCAGAGGAAGAAGAGAGAGAGAAAGTATCCAAGAAAATATTTGAAGTAATAGTAGATGAAACCTTCCCTAATGTGGGAAAGGAAACAGTCAACCAAGTCCAGGAAGTGCAGAGAGTCCCAGGCAAGATAAACTCAAGGAAGAACATGTCAAGACACATAATAATCAAATTGACAAAAATTTAAGACAAAGATAAAATATTAACAGCAACAAGGGGAAAATAGCAAATAACATACAAGGGAACTCCATAAGGTTAACAGCTGACTTCTCAGGAGAAATTCTACAAGCCAGAAGGTGGCAAGATATATATATATTTAAAGCGATGTAAAGGAAAAACCTACAACCAAGAATATTCTATCCAACAAGGCTCTCATTCAAATTTGATGGAGAAATAAAAAGCTTTCCAGACAAGGAAAAGTTGAGAGAATTCACCAGACGAGCTTTACAACAAATGCCAAAAGAACTTCTATTAAGAAATACAAGAGAAGGAAAAGATCTACAAAAACAAACCCAAAACAATTAAGAGAGTGGTAATAGGATTATACATATCAATAATTACCTTAAATGTAAATGGATTAAATGCACCAACCAAAAGACATAGACTGACTGGGTTGGTACAAAAACAAGACCTATATATGTGCTGTCTACAAGAGACCCACCACAGACCTAGGGACATACACAGACTGAAAGTATGAGGATGGGAGAAGTTGTTCCACACAAAGGGAAATCAAAAGAAAGCTGGAATAGCAATACTCATATCAGATATCAAAATAGACTTTGAAACAAAAACTGTTATAAGAGACCAAAAAAGAACACTACATAATGATCAAGGGATCAATCCAAGAGAAGACATAACAATTGTAAATATATATGCATCTGACATAGGAGCACCTCAACATGTGAGGCAAATACTAACAACCGTAATGGGACAAATTGATGGTAGCACAATAATATTGGGGGACTTTGACACCCCACTTTCATCAATGGACAGATCATCCATGCAGATGACTAATAAGCACGGGTCTTAAATGACCCTTTCGGAAAGTTGGACTTAATTGATACTTATAGAGCATCTCATCCAAAAGCAGAAAACTACACATTCTTAAGGGCACATGGAATGTTCTTCGGGACTGACCACATACTGGGCCACAGGCAAGCCTCAGTAAATTCAAGAAATTTGAAGTCATATCAAGCATCTTTTCCGATCACAACTCAATGAGATTAGAAATAAACTATAAGAAAAAAAAAAACCTATACAAACACAAACATGTGGCAGCCAATCAACATGCTGCTAAACAACCAGTGGATCACTGAAGTAATCAAAGAAGAAATCAGAAAATACCTATATGGGTTTTTTTGGTTGTTGTTGGAAAGTGCAATGGTCCAAAACCTATTGGTTGCAGCAAAAGCAGTTCTAAGTGGGAAGTTTATAGCAATACAATCTTATCTCAAGGAATAGGAAAAATCTCAAATAAACAACTTAACCTTATATATAAAAAAACAAGAGAAAGAAGGAAAAACAAAACCTAAAGTTAGTAGAAGGGAAGAAATTATAAAGATCAGAGCAAAAATAAATGAAAGAGACAAAAAATAATTGCAAAGATCAATGAAACTAAAAGCTAGTTATTTGAAAAGAAATAAAATTGATAAACCTAGAGCCAGACTCATCAAGAAAAAAGGGAGAAGACACAAATCAATACAATGAGAAATGAAAAAAGAGAAGTTACAAACGACTTCACAGAATTACAAAGGATCGTGAGACTACTACAATCAACTGTATGCCAAGCAAATGGACACCCTGGAATGAATGGACAAATTCTTAGAAAGGTACAGTCTCCCAAGACTGAACCAGGAAGAAATAGAAAATATAAACAGATCAATCACAAACACTGAAATTGAAATGGATTAAAAAGTTCCCAACAAACAAGTCCAGGACCTGATGTCTTCACAGGTGAATTCTGTCAAACATTTTGGAGAAGAGTTAACCCCTATCCTTTAGAAACTGTTCCAGAAAATTGCAAAGGAAGGAAAACTCCCAAACTCATTCTATAAGGCCACCATCACCCTGATACCAAAACCAGACAGAGACATCACACGAAAAAAGATGCAGGCCCATATCACTGATGAACATAGATGCAAAAATCCTCAACAAAAGACCAGCAATCTGAAATCAACAATGCATTAGAAAGATCAGAGGTCATGATAAAATGGGATTTATCCCAGGGATGCAAGAATTTTTCCATGTCCACAAATCAATCAGTGTGATACACCACATCAACAAATCAAAGAATTTTGCTGGATATTTGAAAAATGAAAAAAATAATAATAAAAGTGGCCACCATCCAGAGCAGCAGATGAGTGTGGGGGATGGGAAACAAGGTGCCGAGGAAGTGGAGTTGTGTCAGGGGCTTGTACCAGCCTTGAAGAATGTGGCTGTGCTCCCATAGGCTGGTCTATGAGCTCTGGTGAGCGAAGACAGCAGAGAGAAGGTTGCAGGAAAGAATAGAGTGCTGCCAGTGAGACCACTGGTTCCTGAGCACTCCAAGACCTTTCCACACAGCAGCTGAGTTCCAGCATTAGCTAGTGGAAGTACAAGTAGGTGAAAATGATCTCTTTTAATGAATCATTATTAGTTTTGCAATCTTAGAAGCTGTCTAGTACAACTGGCCCCATTCATGGTATGTAAAATACCTTTTAAGACATTTCTGGCAAATGGTCATTCAGCTTCTTCCCAGTTATTTCCAGTCACAATCACTTGGAAGAACAACAAATCAGATTATAAATATCACGAATTTGACAAAATCCCAGACTCTATTGAATGAGTGCAAACCACCTGCAAAACCCACAAACCCCTTAAAATGTTGCAAGGCAGTAAAACAATAATTACTTTTAATTCACAGAATATTAAGTTCCTATAGGAAGAAGGATTCTAATAAAAAAAAATCATAACACTCTTCTTGCCCTCTAGAAATAAATTAACTTAGAGAGGAGACAGATATTCCTAGCACATTGCTGTTAGAGGACCAATATGTACAGGATTTTTATGGCAAAACCACTACAATATTGTAAAGTAATTAGTTTCCAATTAAATTTATATTAAGATGTTAAAAAATATTTATGTTTGTTTTACAAAAAGTTGTATAAATTTTAATTATGATTGCCATAAATTTCTTAGTGTAGTTTTTAAATACAAAAAAAGAAAAAGCCAAATCAATGCAAGAATGGAGACACAACTCACAAGAAAAACTTTTAAACACTGAAGCAAGTAGTTCATTTAAGCAACCACCAGGTTGTGCTGGTGACTCAGTGAAGCTGTTTTTTAAAAAAGTAAATTTTGCTTAAAATTTATATTCTGCATCTTCTTAGGCCTTGGATGTATAACCAGAGATTTTACATAACTTCTTATATAAAATTTTTAGTTCATTATTAAAACAAAAACTTTTTTAAATGATGTTTTTAGAGAAAAATTGAAAATTAAATTAAGCAGGTTGAATATACTCCATTTGCAAAACTTACTGGACACTTACTATGTTGTGTAAGATATGTGTGAGACATCATAATCACAGTGTAAATAAGACACACAAATATTAACTAATTATTCCAGTGTAATAAATATCTAGAATCTAAGCTCCAAGTATTTTTTTGTTTTCTTTTGTTTACTGCTCTGGAATATAGTAGTACAGTAAAAAGTTATATAAAAATTGTCATGAACATAAACACTAGTTTTAAATGTTCAGCAGTATAATTTATGTTCTATAAAGCAGTATGTGTAAACCATTTGATAAAAAATTAAATGTTACAAATCCCAAGACACTGATATATACCTTTTAGTGAAAGTGTTTGTCGCTTAGTCATTTCTGATTTTTTGAGACCCCATGGACTGTAGCCCTCCAGGTTCCACTGTCCACAGAATTCTCTAGGCAAGACTGTTGGAATGGGTTGCCATTCCCTTCTCCAGGGGTCCTCCCGACACAGAAATCAAACCTGGGCCTCCTGCACAGCAGGCAGATTATTTACCATCTGAGCTACAGGGAAGCCTATAAGGAGTACCCTTATTTGCCATTTCTTAGTATAAATGGTGTCAAGAGGATAAATTCTGTCTTTTGTATATTCTCACCAGAATATTTTATAACACTAAATTGTATTATGACATTATTTGTACATATTTTACTTTCAGTATTCAAAATCATGTGACAAAATTTTTCTTTTTACTATACACAATGTCCCTGAAGATTCTGATGTATTACCAGAATGAGGTTGACCCATCCTCCAAGAGAGTTACTGTTGAAAACAAAGCAAGGTTAAATATTCTCTTGTAGCTGATTTTTTTCATCCAGCCCTAGAGACGAACTTTTTAAGAACATGTACAAGTTTCTACTTTGGAATCTAAACCAAAGAAAACTATATTTGGGGCACCAGCACTGAGTCTATGCTCTCTTTCATGCTGACTTAGAACCATTTCTCCAGATTGTTCACTCTCTGTTCCTCTCATATTTCTCTATTTCATATTCCTATTTTTTCACATTCTTTTCTAGAAGGCAATGTGTATTGGTGCAGAAAAGCACTGGAGTTGGAGCCAAATAAAGTGGAGTTTAAAAATAGCATCTGCTACATTCTGGTGACCTTCAGCAGATTCCTAACTCTGAAATTCAGTTTACTCATGCGTTTTAGCCAGGAGAATACACATTATTTCTATCTTTGAAAAAGATAAAAACCAGTGAAAGTTGCATGGAAAAGTATTCAGGTAACTGCTAGGAAGTTTCTCTGCCACATTTCTTTCATTTTTCAGAGAATAAACGATCTTAATTTGCACCAAGGAGCTGTTTTGCCCAATTAAGAAAGCAAAGAAACTTCAAGCTGCAGATAACTCTTTGGTCCTTGAGCAATATACTATGATTTTTGCTTTGAAAATTATGGAACCCAGAATATATGTCCAGAACTTGGAAAAAGAAAATAAAAAGAATTATAAATTCAAATCAATAAGACAGTGAAATGTTACATTTTACCTAATACAGCATGAGATTCTCAGGGCCAGGAAAGAAATTTGACATATGAGATTCTCTGTGAATTTAGTCCAAAGAGGGCAAACAGTTTGGTGAACAATATATATATATATATAGCTAGAAATAAATATAAGTGGAATACACTCAATAGGGTTCTTAGTCCTAGCTGAGAGAGAGACAGAGAGAGGTCCAAACTTCAGATTGCCTCTGTCAAGACCTATTTTTTGAGGTGATTTTAGTCAACATTATATGATGATGATTTTTTTAATAGATATCTTCTCAGCATCTACAGAGTTGATCATAAGAGTTTTCTCTTTAGTTCTATTAACAAATGTTAGTAGATTTCCTAATGCTGAATCATCCATGTACCCATGTGAAAAACTCTGCTTAGATATGATGAACCTCTGTTTTTTCTCTTGCTGAAATAACAGCTAACATTTTATTTGGGATTTTTGTGATCATATTCAAAAATGAAGTTGGTCCTTTTTTGTACGCAATTTTGTAGACTTTGGCATTGGTATTATACTTAAATAATTTTGAAGTGTTTCTTCTTTTTTTAGGCTTTAGATTATATAGTATTGGAATTATTTGTTCTTTGGTGAATTCTCCTGTGAAACCACTTGTGAGTGGTAACTTTTGTAATATAACTCTTGACAAGTTTATTTTATGGAATTGGACTCGTCAGGTTTCCTATATGTTCCAGCATTATTTTCCTAGAAAATGCACTATTTATCCAAGCCTTTTAATCCATTTGAATAGAACAAAGCAAAATAGTTTGGATTTTTTTTCCTCTATTTCTATTTCTCCAATATTTCTTAAATTTAGTATTTTCCCTCCCTTTTTTTCTGAATTTAGAATAAATAGTAGTAGAAGATGTAGCAATTTTGCAAAGAAAAGCTATTATTTATTGATTCATTTTCTATTAATAATTCAATATTTTAAACTATTTTCCTACACTCTATTTTTATTAATTTTATTATTTTTTCCTGATTAAGTGCTTAGTTTATTTTCATTGTTCCATTTATTATACAATATTTAAAGTTACATGTTATATTCCTGTTTTAGCAATACACATATCCCATGAGTTGTGAAATATTGCAAAGTTTCACATCCATTTTCTAAATGTTTTGTCATTTTGCATTTTTCTCTTACCTATGCTGCTGTTGCTGCTAAGTCGCTTCAGTCGTGTCCAACTCTGTGCAACCCCATAGACGGCAGCCCACTAGGCTCCTCTCTCCCTGGAATTCTCCAGGCAAGAAGACTGGAGTGGGCTGCCGTTTCCTTCTCCAATGCATGAAAGTGAAAAGTGAAAGCGAGGTCACTCAGTCGTGCCCGACCTACCAACCCCACGGACTGCAGCCCACCAGGCTCCTCAATCCATGGGATTTTCCAGGCAAGAGTACTGGAGTGGGGTGCCTTTGCCTTCTCCGTCTCTTACCCATAAGTATCTTTAAAAATAGCTTTTAATATTCAAGTAATAGAGAACTTTTGTTTTCTTAATTACTTAAGTAATTAAGTTTAATTACACAATTGAGAAGGAAAGGGCAACCCACTCCAGTATTCTTGCCTGGAGGGAGAATCCCATGGATGGAGGAACCTCATAGGCTACAGTCCATGGGTCGCAAAAAGTCGGACACAACTGAGAGACTTCACTTCACTAGAGGACATTATCTGGACTCTTTCTAGCACATAAGATTTACTGAAGTTTGCTTTTGTGACCAAATACCTATTCATTTATGTGGCTGTCTTGACTGCTTAGTAAGAAGATGTGGTTCTAGTTTCTCGGAAACAGAATTACACATATATGTGTACACATACACATGTTTTATATATTTATCATGTAAATTCTTTTCATTTTTCAGTAAATTTGTTTTATCATGAACTGAGAAAGGTAACTGAAAGTCTCCCTCCATTAGTGTGTTTATTTCTTCTTACCAGTCCTGCTGTTTTTTAATTTAGGACATAGAGAGCCACAATTCTCACATATACATTATAAACTTTACCCTTAACATTATTAAGGGTGCTTACTAGTTTGGGCCTGACTTCCATTCTAACTGATACCCATACTATTTGTTCATTTGCTTGCATTTACTTATATCTTTGGCCACTGTTTTATTTTCCATCTTTTTGAATCACTTTGTTTTATGTTTGTTTGTATGTAACATGGATTTGTATTTTACTTTATGATCCAGCCTGATACTTTTTAAACTAATAAACAGGTTAGGACATTTACATTAATGTAAATATGTTTGCTTTAGTTCTGTCATAATATTTTATGTTGATATCTTATTTCTTATTTACATTAAGTAACTATATAATTTGCCTTTCTTCTTTCTTATGTGTATGAAATTTTGATACTTAGAAAAGCTTGTATTTTTGTGATGGTACATGCTTTTATAATAACTATAAAATTCCCTTACTGTGTCTATTAATTCCCCATTATAATTAATGATGCGACTAATACATTTCCTCTTCTTTTCCCCTCTGCTCCTTTTTCTCTATCACCAAGTTTTAGCCAAAAATAAATATTCTTTAATGTCTGTTTTACACTATTAAATATATTTATTCTTTACTGATTGTCAGCTTGTTAAGTACTCTTGTCCTGCCTCCAAGGAGATGTCAGATTGTTCTAATTAGGGATATGTCCTAATTAGGATTCTCAGTTTTCAGAAAGTAGTATCAATCAAACCCTCCTTAGCTTATTTATTAGGGCATACAGTTGTACATATTAATGGGGGGAAAAAGGCAGTTTCAAGTCCTAATGATTCCATTTAAGTGAAATCTTGAATTCTCCACCTGTAACAGTGAGAATTTAGAGGATATATGTTGAACCCTTAACTGTTTGGATGAATCTTAAAAGGCAAGCAAGTCATCTTGCTTTTCTGTGAAATTGCAGATTTCCTGGCCTAATTTTTCTTGTCATATTTCCCTGTGCTGTGCTTGGTCACTCAGCCGTGTCCAACTCTTTGCAACTCCATGGACTGTAGCCTGCCAGGCTTCTCTGTTCATGGGATTTTCCAGGCAAGAATACTGGAGTGGGTAGCCTATCCCTCTTCCAGGGCATCTTCCCAACCCAGGAATCGAACCAGGGGTCTCCTGCATTGGTACCAGCTGAGCTACCAGGGAAACTGGTCATATTTCCCTATTAGCTGTCAATGAGTCCCTCTGACCATGCCCCTATTTGAGTTGCATTTTCATGTACTCTCAGTAACTTTGTTCCTAGTATGGTTTTGAATGATAGCAGAAGATATACTACCCAAATGTACCATGCTGGTATTAAGGATTATTTTAAACTGAAGACTGTTGAGAAAAAGTAGATATAAAAACATCTCTCCCTCTTTACCTGAAATCAGGACATAAATGTGTAAATGTGTTCCTTTCCCTTCTTTCCCAGAAGAGACAGAAATTAATCACTGGAGAAAACTCTAAACTCTCCTAAGCCCAAAGACCTCACCAGCAGAACCTACATTAAAAACATTACTCAGTAGACCTTGTCTTCCATTAGTGTTCCTCATATATTTATCAATATCTTCCCACAGTTTGCCACCCCAGAAGCTCAAAGCCCTTTTCCTTTATCTTGTAACTTCTCTACAAATTTATTGTTCTTCCTTAAAATACTATTTAAGCCCAAGTTCTAACCACCCTTTGGAGTTAGTTACTCATCCTCGAGTACCCCTGTGTGTGTGCCCAGCACACATGTTAATTCATTTCTGTTCATTTTTCTCTTAGTTAATCTCTCTTTCACCATTTTAATTTTAGTGTGATAGTCAATGAACCTGAGATGGATAGAAGAAAGTTTATATTCCTCTCCTACAGTTTCTAATAACCATGCAAGTCAAGAGGGAGTGTCTCCGAGCATAAGAAAATAAGAGCTTCNTTTTCTCTTAGTTAATCTCTCTTTCACCATTTTAATTTTAGTGTGATAGTCAATGAACCTGAGATGGATAGAAGAAAGTTTATATTCCTCTCCTACAGTTTCTAATAACCATGCAAGTCAAGAGGGAGTGTCTCCGAGCATAAGAAAATAAGAGCTTCAGTTACCAGAAGTCCCGTTATACTAAAAGCACAAAGGTAATCACAATTTAAGATATTAACAATATTAATAACTCAATCTCTTCCCATATAAAATCTTACTATTAAAAGGTCAAGTACAAGGAGACAGGATCAAAATACCATTACATCTTTATTAATAGCAAAACTGATTAAGGAAATCAGTGTCAGGACTTGCACCTGCATCTCTGAACCTGGACCCTAGCTTCACCCAGTAAGGGACAGGAGGAGAAGGTGTAAATGAAATATCACATATCTGGCTTGTACTTTCTAAGTGTTTGCCTTAATTGAGTACAAACAAGACAGAGATGAAGAAATACTGGGTACTGTTCCCTCAAAGACCAACTCATCCGTCTTTTTCAGTATTATCTGTCAAGTTAATCTGTCATTTCCTCACAGAGTGAGCTAAGTAAGGAAGCAGCAATAGGAATGGAAAGTGCTCACCTCTGAACTACTCCCTCCTGGCAAGTGGTAGAGATTGCTGACTGCCTACCCAGTAGCCATTTACTCTCTTCAGTTCAGTTCAGTTCAGTCGCTCAGTCATGTCCGACTCTTTGTGACCCCATGAA
>SJYA01015047.1:0-10081 GCA_006410615.1 Neotragus moschatus
AGTTCAGGATACAGGATGCTTGGGACTGGTGCACGGGGATGATCCAGAGAGCTGATGTGGAGTGGGAAGCGGGGGGGAGGGGGCGGGTTGGTTCAAGATTGGGAACTCATGTACACTTGAGATGAAAAAATAAATAAATAAATAAAATTTTTATATTATAAAAAAAAAGAAATAATCATAGTATACCAAACATGTTTCTCTTCCTTTTCAATATTAAAACAGCTACACAAAATTTAATCAAATTTGTGTAAGTTGATGAGCAAGTTTTTTTTTATTTAATGTATCATTATATAGCAGTTATAACAATAACAAAATTGTTTTGAGTGAAGTTAAAGACAATTAATTGCTACTAGAGCCATCTTAGTAGTAGTAGTAATTGCTCATATACAACTTTTTTGAACGCAATGAATTGTAGCTCACTAGGCTTCTCTGTCCATGGAACTTTCCAAGTGAGAATACCAGAGTGGGAAGCCACTATATTTTCCAGGGGATCTTCCTGACCCTGGTATCAAATCCAGGTCTCTTGCATTGACAGGCAGATTCTTTACCATCTGAGCCACCAAGGAAGCTCATTTACAGAGGGGGTGGGGGAATGAACAAACCTTTTGATCAACCCAGTGTTTATCCTTTGCATACACCTTCCTTTAATTCAGACTATATGTTTTTATCAAATATTTCTATTTCCAATAAAATTGTAAAAATATCAGAAAATATAAAGGAAGTATTAGGTAAAATGTAAGGTATTGGGCAGTATAACAGGGCATAGAAAAAATTAAAAAAAATTCACAAGTGTTGTGATTTTGCTAAATTAACATTTGTTAAGTACAGCCACAGACTATCCAGTGGTGAGTCTTTGTCCAACAAAAGACTTCAAGTGACAAGAGACTTCAACAGAGAAGCAGGTCCTTGAGGTAATACAAGACAAACCTGGAAGAATCAAGTGGAGTAGTCAAGACAAGGTGAAGACAGATGACATAGCGGGACATGAGTACATGCCTTTGTTAGAGTTGATGGGGGCAGTGTTCTGAGTTTTCTGGCTAAGGATAACATGGTCAAATCAGACCAAAAAGAGTTGGATTTTGGTAAATTCCTTATCCTATAGGCACATAGGTGAAGACCTTGGAAGGCAAGGAAGAGCACTCATGCAAAGGGCTTTTAGGGGCATCATATCAGAAGCTTACATTTACCCTGTTAGGATTTCCTAGGGCATGTGTTGGCAGGAGGGGTGGTGTTTGTTCAAGGCTTCTTCAGGCTGCTTGGCCACACAAATGGCTGCCTTCCTGCCAAGGCAGCATTGCTGTGGAGTAGTTTACTTAAACCCCAATGACAACCCACTTACTAGAGTGGATTTCTTTTTGGCTGAGGCTTCTCAAGAGGTCTAAAAGTGAAACTGAAGTCGTTCAGTCATGTCTGACTCTTTGCGACCCCATGGATGGAGCTTACCATGCTCCTCCACCCACTGGATTTTTCAGGCCAGAGTATGGAGTGGGGTCCCATTTCCTTCTCCAGAGGATCTTCCCCACCCAGGGATCGAATCCAGGTCTCCCACATTGTAGGCAGACGCTTTACCGTCAGGGCTCAAAGATGGTGTTACCACAGTGAATTCTGAGGAGGTCACTGGGAAATAATTGGTCCATCATACAGGATTTAATATAAACTGATTCAGATGTAATTGTGCCTATCCTGAAATACTATATGAAAACACTTAAATGGATGTCAAAATGTCTGTTCTTTTCAATTTATTCAGTTCAGTTCAATTCAGTCACTCAGTAGTGTCCAACTCTTTGAGACCACATGAACCGCAGCATGCCAGGCCTCCCTGTCCATCATCAACTCCTGGAGTCCATCCAAACCCATGTCCATTGATTCAGTGATGTCATCCAATCATCTCATCCTCTACCATCCCCTTCTCCTCCTGTCCTCAATCTTTCCCAGCATCACAGTCTTTTCCAATGAGTCAGCTCTTTGCATCAGGTGCCAAAGTATTGGAGTTTCAGCTTCAACATGAGTCCTTCCAGTGAACTACCACTTACTTTATATGAATATGTAGTAAAATTATCAAGGTATAGTTATATAATTGGAAAAAAAAAACATCTTATAATAATGCCTGTTCTCCCATTAGCTCAAGAATTGAATTAAAGGATAGTATATAAAGTCACTTAGTGGCAAAATATAAATTCTCAGTAAATAGATAATAATTTTTTATACCAGTCTTTCTTTCCTCCTGAAATTATGAAATGTTAATCGATTAAACTACATTTTATAAATTCTAATCTTAAATGTTGTAATAAATAATTCTTATTTCTCTTATTATTGTACTTATTTAAAAAACCTTATTTCATCAGCACTTACAAGGAATAAAAAACTATGGCTAAGCATTCAATGTCATGCCATATGGCAATTAGATGAGGAATTAAAACAACCAAATAAACATATCGAATAAGTTTTACAAGCATTATATTCAAGGAAAGAATTTAGATAAAAATGAGTGTATACTGAATAATCCCTTTTATATAAATACAAACCATTTTCATGTATCATAAAAGTAAAAAGAAATAAAAAACTAATTCAGTCTATTGGATGTCAGGATAATGGTTGCTCTTGTGAGTAATACAGTGCATTTAGGATTCTAATAATTTTGTTTCTTAACCTGTATGATATTTGCCTAAATTTGATCATTCTATGATCACTCACCTAGAGCCATACATCCTGGAAATGTGAAGTCAAATGGGCTTTAGGAAGCATCACTATGAACAAAGATAGAGGAGGTGATGGAATTTCAGTTGAACTATTTCAAATCCTAAAAGATGATGCTGTTAAAATGCTGCAGTCAATATTCCAGTGAATGTGGAAAACAGCAGTGGCCACAAGACTGGAAAAGATAAATTTTGATTCCAATCTCAAAGAAAAGCAATGCCAAACAATGTAGAAACTACCACTCAGTTGCACCCATTTCACATGCTAGTAGGGAGAAAGAAATGGCAACCCATGCCAGTATTCTTGCCTAGAAAATCCTGTGAACAGAGGATCCTGATGGGCTGCTGTCCATAGGGTCACACAGAGTCAGACATGGCTGAAGCAACTTAGCATGCATACATGCATTGGAGAAAGAAATAGCAACCCACTCCAGCATTTTTTCCTGGAGAACCCCAGGGACAGAGGAGCCTGATGGGCTGCCATCTATGGGACTGCAAAGAGTCAGACAGAACTGAAGTGACTTAGCAGTAGCAGCAGCAAACACTAGCAAGGGAAGCCCCCTTGTGGCTCAGACAGTAAAAAGTCTGCCAACAATGCAGACCTGAGTTTGATCCCTCAGTAGGGAAGATCCCCTGGAGAAGGAAATGGCAACTCACTCCAGTAATCTTGCCTGGAAATCCCATGGATGGAGAAGGCTGGCAGGTACAGTTCATGGGGTTGCAAAGAGTCTAACAGGACTGAGTGACTTCACTTTCACTTTTCTTTCACACTAGCAAAGCAACACTCAAAATTCTCCAAGCCAGGTTTCAACAGTACATGAATCTTGAACTTTAAGATGTTCAAACTAGATTTAGAAAATACAGAGGAACCAGAGGTCAAATTTCCAACATCTGTTGTATCATAGAAAAAGCAGGAGAATTCCAGGAGAACATGTAGTTCTCCTTCATTGACTACGTCAAACGTTTGGCTGTATGGATCACAACAAACTGTGGAAAATTCTTAAAGAGATGTGAATAACAGACCACTTTTCCTGCCTCCTGAGAAATCTGTATGCAGGTCAAGAAGCAATAGTTAGAACTGGAAATGGAACAACAGACTGATTCCAAATTGGGAAAAGAGTACTTCAAGGCTGTATGTTGTCACCATGATTATTTTATTTCTATGCAGAGTACATCATGTGAATTGCCAGGCTGGATGAAGGACAAGCTGAAATCAAGACTGCCAGGAGAAATAGCAATAGCCTCAGATACACAGATGACACCATCTTTAGGGTAGAAAGTGAAGAACTAAAGAGCCTCTTGATGAAAGTGAAAGAGGAGAGTGAAAAAGTTGGCTTAAAACTCAACATTCCAATTAAAATAAATAAATTTATATTAAAAAAAAAACTCAACATTCAGAAAACTAAGATCATGGCATCTGGTCCCATCACTTCATGGCAAATAGATGTTCCCCATCAATGGAAAGAGTGACAGACTTTATTTGGGCTCCAAAACCACTGCAGATGGTAACTGCAGCCATGAAATTAAAAGACACTTGATCCTTGGAAGAAAAGTTATAACCAACCTAGACAGCATATTAAAAAGCAGAGACATTACTTTGCTGCAAATATCCATCTAGTCAAAGCTGCGGTTTTTCCAGTAGTCATGTATGGATGTGAGAGTTGGACTATAAAGAAAATTGAGCCCTGACGAATGAATGTTTTTGAACTGTATTGTTGTAGAAGACTCTTGAGGGTCCCTTGGAATGCAGGGAGATCAAACCAGTCAATCTTAAAGGAAATCCGTCCTGAACATTCATTTCAAAGGACTAATGTTGAAGATGAAGCTCCAAAACTTTGGCCACCTGATGTGAAGAACTGACTCATTGGAAAAGACCCTGATGCTGGGAAAAATTGAAGGCAGGAGAAGGGGATCACAGAGGATGAGATGGTTGGATAGCATCACTGACTCAATGGACATGAGTTTGAGCAAGCTCCAAGAGTTGGTGATGAGTGGAAGCCTGAGGTGCTGTAGTCCATGGGATCACAAAGAGTGGGACATGACTGAGTGACTGAACTGAACTGATCATTTCATGAATATGATTGAGCTTTAAACTTAAAATTTGCACATATTTCTCTATGTAAGTTGTTTAGTATTTAAAAGTTGACATGAAACATGAACTTTATAAAATTGTACTACTGCTAGAAAGTAAACTCAGAGTAAAAATAAATACAGAATCTATAAGAAGATAGGTTAAATACATTTCAATGGAGTGTTAATTGCAATTTTTCAATAGCAGGCTGATCCAATTGTATTCTAATATAGCCATCTATCAGTGAGTCCATACATTTTAAAATGATCACATCTTTATCAGTATATTAACTTCTATAACAACATAAGTTGAATAAGAATTCTTCCTGCTATATCTATATACAAACTGTGTTTCAGCCACCAACCCAGCAGCCACTACATTACATGCACCCCTAAGGGTGAATCCTGAGGAGATTTGTGATGGAAAGCAATAGGATACTGGCCCTAGATAATTGAAGTACATTTCAAAGGAATGATTTCAGTGAGCCCAGACCTTTGAATATCCCCATACATAGAAAAACACTAAATTCATTAGCTTGAGATGTCTGGTTTTCTTAACAGTAATCCTCTGTAACTTTCAACGTTTACGTTGTACTTTTTTTTTTTTTTTTTGACACAGTTCTCTAAAAAGTTAAGTCTTCTCAAACCATCACTAATCCGTTAACGAGGAAGATAATATGCTTAGAATTCTCTTTATTGTTATACCATGGAAATAGCATTTTTTGTTGTTGTTGTCCCATACGTTCCTGTGTACTCATAAATTGTTTTCTCAGCTGGTTAATTTTATTATTCTCCTGAGGTAGTCTGTTCAGATAACTCATCTTAACATTTCTGTCCTGAAATACCAAATCTTGCCAAAATATGCTCAAGTCACCCATCAGTTGCTGGGATGTTGTCCTAAAACCACCAAAGCATGATGCCCTTCAATGCTTTTTTTCTTGGCTTCAGTCATAGGCTGATTTACTCCATGCTCATAAAATGTGTAATGTTCCTAATTCAATGTTCTTACTCCAAGAGCAGATTGAAATGGAAGAGGCCTTTTTTTCTTACCTTCTTCTACTGCATAGTTTAAAAAGGTGTTTATTATGCTAACAACGTGCTATGGAAGGTGTTTATTATGCTCACAACGTGCTATGGAGACTTAGTAGAGCAATGCTTTTGGTTATCTTTGTTCTTCATGTGATTCCTAGTCTCTGAAGTCATAACATGAAATCAAGATCTGGGTAGTTATTTCTTATTGGGAGTTCACACACTGTATCAATCATTATGGGCTGAAAGCATTGATCATGTTACTATTGTATAAAGTAGTTTTGTTTAATTATCACTTCCCATATAATTAATTCTCTCTCTGGTGCTTCTTAGGTTGTATGATTTGTCAAGTCTCTCTCTCTCTCTCTTTTTCTTTTTTATTTGAACCTTGATAAATTGAATTAACCTACATTTCAGGTGTCTTCTCAGAGTACCCATCCCATTTCCATTCTCTTTCTTTTTTCTTACCTCTACAATTTTTTAGGCACCTTTAGTGACTCGATATCTCAGTTGCCTCATCTATAATTGAAAGATAAAAAGTGTATTATCCATTATATATGTAAACCTAACATATCTATATTTCTAATTATAGTAAGTATAATTGTAACTTTGGAATCATTAGTAAATGTCTTAAGGCAATGACTGGTACATAATAAATGCTCAATAAATATTAGGTAGTACTGTTAGTTCTTCATTTGATTAGTTAATTTGGATGCCCTCTTCTGGCTAACCTACTTTCTCCCTTAACTCTATAATAAATATGACCATATCCTTGGTGTTATTGTGCCTTTCAAAAGGGAAAAAAAATCTCAGATATTAATGATGAAATAATTGAAAATCAAGCCATCCATAGGAGTTGAAGAGCCAACTCATTAGAAAAGGCCCTGATACTGGGAAAGATGGAAGGAAGGAGGAGAAGGGGATGACAGAGGATGAGATGTTTGGATGGCACCACTGATTCGATGGGCAAAAGTTTGAGCAAGCTCTGGGAGATGGTGAAGGACAGGGAAGCCTAGTAAGCTGCAGTTCATGAGTCACAAAGAGTCATATATGGCTGAGCTACTGAACAACAACACAGACCGTTGTTGGAATTCTCAGGTGGTGGTAGTTGTAAAGAACCCGCCTGCCAATGCAGGAGACATAACAGATGCAGATTTGATCCTGGATTGGGAAAATCCCCTGGGGGAAGGGATGACAAGTCAGTCCCCATTCTTGCCTAGAGAATTGTTCCAATAGAGGAACCTGATGGGCTACAGTCCTTTGGATTGCAAAGAGTTGGACATGACTGAAGCAACTTAGCATGCACACACATAGATAGTTGCTATAACTAAAAATATTATACATGTAGTTGCCATAACTACAAATGCTATATAAACTTAATTCCAGAAGCATATGATAATAAAGCTCTTCATACTATCCTGATTGTCATATCTATGCAGGAATAATGGAAAAAGCCAGGATACATGTTATTATAGAGTAAAAGAAAGTCTCCTGTCAAATCTGTGTGACAGACAAATGGTCAGATAATTTTGAAACCTACTGAAATAATGTTTCTATTTTAGCAACAAATGCATTTGATTGTACCATATCTTAATATTCAGTTGTACAGATTTCATTGGAAAGAGGTACATTTGAGTTCACATGCCTTACTTTCATTCACAATACTATTTATCTTAATCTATCTTTGCTATTTACGGATATGCTTCAGTTATAAGAGAAGGTCAAACAGTCCTCCTAGGGGCATTTCAATCTCTGGCAACAATTTTTATTTGCTGATCATAAATGTACTTTAGATTTCTGCATTGTTATTTTATGTAATAATGTCAAGGACAAGTATTGTGAAGCATGTCTAATAACATTGAGATCCATTTTCGAACCACTACAATTCAGTACCCCATTAAATTTAAAGATAAGTGAAACATTCTTTAGCTTGGTCAGGGATTAGCTTTTCTTCAAAAGGTTTTGTTTTTGTTTTCTAATTGTTCTCATTCTTCTTAGTTTGGAGAATGTCTATTTCCAGAAAAGCATGAGGTATGAAAGAAGACTCTGGTGGAAGAAAAAAATTCTGCTACATTTGCTACGCTATCTTATTCTTGATTCTTGATTCTATTGAAGAAATAAACAAGCAAAATGATTCTGAATATAGCTAAATAATGAGTTAAAAGAGAAAGACTGTAGTAATTATGAATAGGCAATCTGTTTAAAAAGAGAGAGAGAGAGAGAGCCCAAAATGAAGTTATTTATTATAAGACCCATGGAAAAAGATCAAGACTAAACTTAACTCTGTTCTCAGTTCCCACAGAAATGGAATTAAAAAAAAATATTTATTTATTTTAGTTGGAGGTTAATTACTTTATAATATTGTGGTGGTTTTGCCATACACTAACATGAATCAGCCACAGGTGTACATGTGTTTCCCATCCCGAACCCCCCTGCCACCTCCATCCGCATCCCATCCCTCTGGGTTGTCCCAGTGCACTGGCTTTGAATGTCCTGTTTCATGCATTGAACTTGGACTGGCCATCTATTTTACATGTGGTAATATACATGTTTCAGTTCTATTGTCTCAAATCATTCCACCCTGCCTTCTCCCACAGAGTCCAAAAGTCTGTTCTTTATATCAGCTCCTACAGAAATGGAATCTTAAACCAGTCATTCAGAAATTGCTTGATCAGCGCTATTAGGAAATCTTCCTGGTAAACCCCTGACATTCCCTGAAGGAAAGTAACCTTGCAAAAACCAAACTACCTTTTGGTCGTGTATAATGTCTTTGTGTTTGCTCCATTCTGGCTATAAAAGTCTTTCATTTTGCAGAGCTCCTCAGAGTTCCATTGTATCTGCTAGATTCATGAGTAATTGAATAAAGAATGAGAGAGTTTAAAAATTTACTCAATTGAATTGTGTTTTATACCAAGCCTGCAACTTATACTCCTATAAAACATCTCCTTAAGGTATGAACCATTTTTTAAAAGTCAGAAAATGTACAAAAATAAATCTCTAAGGGCTTCAGTTCAGTTCAGTCACTCAGTCGTGTCCGACTCTTTGCGACTCCATGAATCGCAGCACGCCAGGCCTCCCTGTCCATCACCAACTCCCGGAGTTCACTCAGATTCACGCCCATCGAGTCAGTGATGCCATCTCATCCTCTGTCGTCCCCTTCTCCTCCTGCCCCCAATCCCTTCCAGCATCAGAGTCTTTTCCAATGAGTCAACTCTTCGCATAAGGTGGCCAAAGTACTGGAGCTTCAGCTTCAGCATCATTCCTTCCAAAGTAATCCCAGGGCCTATCTCCTTCAGAATGGACTGGTTGGATCTCCTTGCAGTCCAAGGGACTCAAGAGTCTTCTCCAACACCACAGTTCGAAAGCATCAATTCTTCAGTGCTGAGCCTTCTTTACAGTCCAACTCATACATCCATGCATGACCACAGGATAAACCATAGCCTTGACTAGATGGACCTTAGTTGGCAAAGTAATATCTCTGCTTTTGAATATGCTATCTAAGTTGGTCATAACTTTTCTTCCAAGGAGCAAGGCTCACCTGTAAATAATCCCAAAGAATTCACTCCTGTGTTTCTTCGTAACACGTCAGTAAATTGCAATATTTCCAATGATAAAATCTGTTCATTTGGTTGTCCATCATTGCATCCATATATTGTTCTCTCAAATGGTACTTTTTTTGAACAAATAAGTTAATATTTCTAAAATGGAATGCTTTAAAGGAGTGTTGCAATTTCTCATAGGTGTTTTATTATATATTGAGTTTTAAAAAAATATTGTGGGATATAATTTTATTATCTTTACTGCAAATACTTTCTTCCTTCCTAATATGATCTTATAATTTTCCTTATGGAATTTATTTTGCCACACAGATTTTAAAAGTTTTTAAATGTCTGATATTTTAGAGTCTTATGGAATTATATGTCTTTCTTTAGCATTGTATTTCATTCCATAGAAATTATTTTCCATACTCAACTTATAAAGCTTAACAAATTTTACACATTTTCAAGTATTATTGTTTTATGTAGAACATGAGGTCAGGCACTGGTGTCAAATTTCCTGAGTTTGGATATTAGCTACCCTCCTTAAAAGTCATGTAGTCTCATTCAGTGTATTTAACCTCTCAAGTCCTCAGTTTTCTTACCTGTAAAGGAAGGCAATAATAATTTCACAAATTGATATAAAGGATATATCAGCAAATATATAGAGGGAGATCTGAAGAATGCCTTGTTCATAGTAATCACCCAATAAATATAATTATTTTCATATACATATTTTAATTTCTATTT
>SJYA01015048.1:6303-17685 GCA_006410615.1 Neotragus moschatus
TGCAGCTGTCCTGGAGGCTGCTCGGCCCCTGGCCGCTCTCTGAGGAGCCTGAGACCCTCCTCCATCCTCCCCAGAGCTGGGGCTGAGCAGATGCCCAGAGACTCGCACTGGCACCCCAGGGTGTCAGGCCGGCCGGCTGGGCGGGAGTCTCCAGCTGCTTTCCCTCGGCCCCTGGGCCATGCTGCCCTTCGGGACCCCTGGGCTATGTCCACACATTCCTGGAGGCCTGCTGCACTGAAGACGAGCCAGAGAGGGAGGCCTGCAGGGCTGAGGGCGAGGAGACCGCCTCTGGCCCTCCGGGGGCTCCCCTCCAAGCTTTCAAGCTGCTAAATGGGGTCCAGGTGCTGCCCAGGCCCCCGCCCCCTCAATGGTCCTCACGCACACCCTTCCCTACCATGCTCGGCGCCCAGGTTTACCCTCACAGGGTCCCTGCAGAGAAACTCCTACCATCCCCGTGTTACAGGCTCAGAGTAGGGGAAGTGACTCCTCCAGGGTCACACGGCAAGGACACGGAATACCAGGGGCTGGCCAGCGGGTTTCACAGCTGGGCCTTGGTTTGTGGGGTGGCCAGTTGGAGACTGAGATCACACAGTAGCCAAGGTGAGGTGGTTCGAGCCTGCAGGAGCCCCTTGAGAGGCTAGAGGGCCTCCAGGCAACCTTCTGATGACCTGCACCCCGGGCAGGGATGGGAACGCCTCCTACACACCTGCCAGGGCAGCCCACCCTGCTTTGTTCCTGGGCCCGGGAGACCCTCACACCCACGTCTCTTCAGCCAATCTGGGCTCCCCTCTGCCTCTCAGCCCACCTTGTGACACTACAGGCTCTGGAGGCAGACCCCGGTGCCTTTCTGAAACTGCCTATCATTTATCCATCACGTGGAGCCTGGTTTCCTGACCATCGTGAAACTCACGTGGGTCTGAACCCACTGCCTTCAGGAGTGAGCCCTGATTGGCTGAGCTCGTCGGCATACCCTGCCCCCCTCCCATGGTGATTGGTTCAGAGGCGAGTCCTTTAGCCAATGAGAGCCAATCTGCACGACGGATCAATCATTCACTAGCACTGTCAGGAAGAAACATTTCTTTCTACGCAGACTCTTGTCCTCCGTGTGGGGGCCATGAAAAGCGTGACCAGTCGCCACCCGATGGTCTTGAGGGAAGAGTCTGCCTTGGAATGGAGCCCCTTGAGGAGCGGAAATGAGCAGGGGAAAGAAAGCAGGCTGGTCTTGAGCCTGGATCGTGCCCTGCCTGGAGCTGTTGCTTCTCAGCTGTCAGACGACTGAGCCAGGAGATCCTCCGTAATGCTGAAGTCAGCTTGATTGAGTTTCCTGGGTTACCTGCAGCTCAGATTGCTGTTCAGGGGCTGTGCCCAGCCAACCCTGACAATAAACAAGAACTCAGCCACTTGGCGGGGACTGAACGGATGCCACTGAAAGGCCTGCCTGCCATGCCGCCGGAAGCTGTCTATTTTCCGTCCCCACGACGAGGTTCCCTTTGCGTGGGCGAGGATCTGAGGCTGATAGATCACCGAACCTTACTCAAGGTTAGGATTTGAACTTGGGTCTCTCAGGCTGCAGAGCCCGTGTGGGTTCTCTGCCCCTGGGCAGTCCCTCCCAGGGCACCGCCTGTGAGCTGGAGCCCAGAGCCTGGCCACACTGGACATCTGGGGAGGCTCTCCCGTGTGGACCCCCATGCTGCCAGCCAGCCTGGCAAGTCCGCTGGCACTCCTTGGACCGCGTGTCAGGGAGTGTTGGCCGGCTGGGGGCGTCCCTGCAGGGGGTGGGAGGGAGCGCATTGTTGGCCTGAGACGGCTCCAGGGTGCAGGCGGCTCCTAGCTCAAGTTGTAAGTTCTGCCAGGTCCTTAGCTCACCCCTCCCTCCCCAAACCTGAATGTCAGTCCCCATCCCACCCAGTGACTGAGTGGACCGTATCCTGTGGCCCCTTCCCAGGACCCCTCACCGCAGGGACGTCCTCTTCCACCCTTCCTTGGCCCCCACACCACATCCTGGATCTCATATCGCCAGAAACTGCTCACCTCTGAAATCTTAGTTTCTAACCACCCGCCTTGGTTTTATTTATTTTTTTTAGCTGTGGGATCTTAGTTCCCCGATCAGAGATTGAATCCATGCCCCCCTGCAGGGGAAGCTCAGAGACTTAACCACTGGACTGACAGGGAATTTCCCCTAACCTTGGTTTGAGAAAATATATAACAACTTTGTTGGGATGTAATTCATATGCCATACAGTTCACCCTTTTACGAAGTACAGTTCAGTGGGTTTTTTTTTTTTTTTAGCATATTTACTATGTACAGCCAACACTAGACAGCATATTAAAAAGCAGAGACATCACTTTGCCAACAAAGGTCTGTCTAGTCAAAGCTATGGTTTCTCCAGTAGTCGTGTATGTGAGAGCTGAGCTCATCATAAAGCTGAGCCCCGAAGAACTGATGCTTTTGAACTGTGGTGTTGGAGAAGACTCTTGAGAGTCCCTCGGACTGCAAGGAGATCCAACCAGTCCATCCTAAAGGAAATCAGTCATGAATATTCATTGGAAGGACTGATGCTGAAGCTGAAGCTCCAATACTTTGGCCACCTGATGTGAAGAGCCAACTCATTGGAAAAGACCCTGATGGTGGGAAAGATTGAAGGTGGGAAGAGAGGGGGACGACAGAGGCTGAGATGGTGGGATGGCGTCACCGACTCAATGGACAGGAGTTGGAGCAAAGTCCGGGAGATGGTGAAGGACAGGGAAGCATACCGCAGTCCATGGGGTCGCAAAGAAGAGTCAGACACGACGGAGCGACTGAACAACAAAAACAACCGTCACTGCAATTAATGTTAGAAGATTTCCCAGCCTGAAAAGAAACCCTGCACTTGCCGGCCGCCACTCCCCATCTCCCCTCCACCAAGGCCCTGACGACCGCTGACCTAGTTCCTGTCTCTGGATTTGCCTGGTCTGGACATTTCACAAACGGAATCACGCAGCACCTGGTCCTGTTGTGACTGGCTTCTTCCACTTAGCCTAAGGTTTTCAAGGTTCATTGTGTTGTCATGATGTAACAGTATTTCATTTCTTTCCGTGGCTAGGTACTATTCCATTCCATGGATATGCCACGTATTGTTCGTCCATTTATAATCCATTGTTATCCCCTAGTGGGTGTTTGGGTTGTGCTCAGATTTTTGGTTCTTATGGAAAAATACTATGAACATCCATATATGTTTATGTGGAGATAACTTCACAATTCTCTTGGATACGTACCTGGGAGTGGAATTGCTGGGTCATACGGTAAAGAAAGTGTTAGTTGCTCAGGTCGTGTCCGACTCTGCGACCCCATGGACTGTAGCCCATCAGGCTCCTCTGTCCATGGAATCCTCCAGGTAAGAATACTGGAGTGGGTTGCCATTTCCTTCTCCAGGGTATCTTCTTGACCCAGGGATTGAACCCAGGTCTCCCACATTGCAGGCAGATTCTTTACCAGCTGAGCCACCAGGGAAGGATGCTAACTCTATGCTTAACCATTTGAGGACCGGCCAGCCTGCTTTCCCAAGAGACTGCACCATTTTCCGTTCCCACCAGCGGTGAGGCTCTGACGTCTCCACATCCTTGCCCATCCTTGTTGTTTCCTGTCTTTTAAAAAATTCGTATAGTTATCCTACTCTATACCAGGTGGTATTCCGCTGTGGTTTGCATTGGCATTCCCCTGGTGTTGAGCGTCTTTTCATGTGTTTATTGGCGTTTTGAATATTTCCTTTGGAGAAATGTCTATTCAGATCCTTTGTCCATCTTTAAACTAGGTTACGTTTTTTTTTTTTTTTTTTGCTGAGTTATAACAGTTCTTTATACATTCTGGATAAAATCCCTTTATCAAATATATGATTTGTAAATATTTTTCCCATTCCATAGGCTGTCCTTTTACTGGTAGCTTTTGCAGGCTTCCCGGGAGAACTTGCCGGGAGAACTCCATGGACAGAGGAGCCTGGCTATAGTCCGTGGGAATTGCAAAGGGCTGGACTCAACTGGACGCCTAACACTTGAATTGAAGCACGAAAGTTTCAATTTGTTTTTAAGCTGCACGGCTTAGGGAATCTTAGTTCCCCAGTGAGGGTCTAATCCAGGCCCTTGTCAGTATGGGCACAAAGTCCTAAGTACTGGACCACCAGGGAACCCCAGAGGTTCAGCTTGGACGGGGGCCAGTTAGTCTATTTTTCCTTTGGTTTCTTGTGTTTTTGGTGACCTAGCCAAGGTGCCTTTGTCTAACCCAAGGTCACCAACATTTGTTCCTATATTTTCTTCTGTAGGTTTAGCTCTTCTGTTTGGGTCTGCGATCCATTCTGAGTTAATTTCTGTGTTTGGCGCGCAGCAGGGGCCCAGCTTCGGTCATCTGCTATGGGAAGCTGGGGTCTCAGCGCCCTTTGCCCATCCCTGTGGCCTGCTCACAGGCCCTCTGCAACAGTTCTGAGTGCCTGACCCCCTGGAGACCACCAGGACCTTACCCCTCTCTGAAGTCAGTCTCCCGGGGAGCCTGAAGTTGGCTTTCTGTGGCCAAAGTGTGGGTAGGGGACGTGCAGGGAAAGGCGGCGATGGAGAGGAGGGCTCGTGCGAAAGAGTCCAAGCTGGGATGCCAGGGGGCGGGAGGACGGGCTAATGTGTCCTTGAGGGTGGCAAGGGCCGCTTTGTGGAGGGGAGGGGCAAAGTAGCTGAGAGCACAGTGCCCGCCTGGGCTGGAGGGTGCCCAGCACTGGGCTGGCACTTCTGTGGTGCTTTGAGCTGCCAGTATGATGCCTCTTTAACCCAAGCCCCAGAGTGGATCTGTTCCTTGCAAACTCCGCCAGGCTCTTCCCTATAATTTCCTGCGGATAGGTCGGGAGCTTCGGCCTGAGGCCTGTGGTTCCCTGCCCCCAAGAGGCCTCGGTGCCCACCCCGCCCTTGCCCTGAGTTTGTGCAGACGCAGCACGGGGGCTCCCGCTTCGCCGGCCCAGCTGGCCCAAGTGACCTCAGCCTCAAGGCATGCCCCCTCCCCACACCCCTTCTCCCTCCCAGCTCTGGCCCTAGCGCTCTGGAGCGCGGGCGGGGCCCTGGGCCGCCCGGGGTGCAGCTCAGGGTCCTCCTCTCATTTCCTGGGCCTCTCCAGCCCCTTTCCTACCTCCCAGCCTGGCCAGGCTCCCTGCAGTGACGCTTCTATCTGGAGGTGGACGCTGCTGGTGGTGTGCGTTGTGAATGTATTTCATGCCCATGAACTGCACACCTAAAAATGATCTAAAAGGCAGGTTTTATGCTGTATCTGTTTTACTACAGTTAAGAAGAAAAAGTCCACACCTCCTTTACTGGCAATGAGGGGCCTCGTGCCACGGCGGAAGTCAGCCCGCCCGCCCACTTCCAACCCCTCCTCAGCACCTGGGGAGATTTCAGCTGCAGGGCAAACCTCTAGGCCTCTGCCCACGCCACTTTCCAGCCAAGTGGAACACCCGCTTCATCCAGGGCACCCTCAGTGTCCTCCCCCTGTGCTGGGCGCCGGTGCGGGAACGGGGACTCCTAGACAGACGGGCGGACAGGGACCAATTCTTGTGTAGGTAAAATCCTGCTCACGATGGGCTCCTGGGAATTTATCAATAAACAATTGAGGCTTGGCTGTGAGTCTCCCACGGTGCTATTTATGACCCTGAAGACTGGTGTGACATTTGGTGGCCTCCTAGGAGGCCACGTTGGTAAAAATCAGCCTGGGTCTATGCCTTGTACATTTCTATCAAAATCTGGAAGGAAACTCTCCATGTGAACCATGGTGGAGGGGCCCTGGGTGAATTTTTCCACTATTGATTGCCTCTCTCTCCATTGACACGTATGGAGGGTAAGACTTTGAATAGTGGCTTTTAAGAGGTGTGTGCACGCACGTGTGCACATACGCATGTGCCCACGTGTACATGTGTGTGTCGTGTGTGTGTGCCGGTGTGGTGAGTGTATGGCTTTGGGTGTGCGGTGCGTGTCCATGTGTGCTCAGGGGTGCGTGTGTGTATGTGTGCGTGCGTGTGCAGTGTGTGTGTGGTGGGTGCGGTGTGTGTGCACGCTCTCCCTGGTCATGTGTCGGCATCCACACTCCAGCCACTATCCTGCCCAGCAGACAGTCCTGGTCCCTGAGGCAGCCTGTTCCCAGGGCCTGGTCAAGAGAGTTCTCCCCTGACTTCCTGTCCTGGGACTCCTTCGGGAGGGGAGGACGGGGAGAAGGGGGAGTGGGGGAGANAGGAAGGAGAGGGGGAGGAGGGAGTAGGAGGGGGAGGGGGAGGGGGGCGGCCCATGTGTCCAGCTGGGCCCAGGCAGAGGCCAAGATGCTGAGAGCGCGGTGCTGACCGTGGTTCTGGGAAGGCTGGGCTCCCAGGTACAAAACCTTGCTCTTCCCTTTGTCACCACAGACAGGAGGAGCCGAGCTGGTCCGGGTCTCAGGTGAGGACCCTGAGGCCCAGGGAGGCATCACTGAGCGAGGGAGAGCAGAGTCGGGGGGCTCGCGGCTCTGGCTCTGCAGCCCCACCCCCGGGCTTTACCTCTCCAGCTGGCCACCAGCCACACAGGGACAGCGTAGACACGAGTGCTGCGCCCGAGCAAGTGGGTCCAGGAGCATCTATTGAGCACCACTGCACGCACCAGGCAAGACCAGGGGACAAGGGTCCCGTCCACACTTGGCCAGAGTCCGTGTTGCAAAGCGTCCTTGGGCCCGGGGCCCCATCCCCACCACAGCCCTGCCGCTCACTGGCCCTCGGCCCGGAGCAGCCACCCACCCACCGAGGCGCTGTTTCCTCTCCTGCAACGTGGACCACCGCACTGGCCTCACCCAGTGGTCACAGCTGACCACCGAGGCCGACCCCCAGGTGCCGCCCGCACCGCGCTCGGTAAACACGTCAGGGCCTCCCGTCTGCTGCCCCCGACATCCTGCCTCACCTCCACCACGGCCCCATCCTCTCGGGCCATGGGGCCCCCGCCCTGTCCCTGTGCGCCCCCGAAGCGCCTGTGTGATGATGCCGCCAGCAAGCGGGCACGCCTGTGCCCCCAGGAGTCTGGCCCTGCCACCCGTGCACCTCAGCATCTCCCTGTTGCTGGCCTCTCTCTCAAGCTGTTATGACGCAACTCGTTTCCTGTGAGTCCTACCGGCTGCTTCCAGCGATAACATTTTGTTGTGGCTCATCTAGAAAGTAGCAAAGAATGGACACAGCTTTTAGAGTCACCCCCTCACAGGAAGTTGGATGGTGGGGCCCTGAAAACTACGGATCCAAGTTCTTAAGCCCCAGCCCGGGAGGGATACATTATAACTTTGAAGTGGACATGTACACACCGCTATATTTAAAACAGATAGCCAGCAAGGGCCTACCGCACAGCACAGGGAACGATGCTCCGTGGTCTGTAACAACCTAAGCAGGAAAAGATGTTGAGAAAGAACAGATACATGCTCGTGTATGATGGAATCGCTGTGCTGACCACCTGAAGCTAACACAGCATTGTTACTCAGCTCTCGTTGCTCAGTTGCTAGCTCGAGTCTGCCTCTCTGCGACCCCATGGACTGCAGCGCGCCAGGCCTCCCTGCCCATCGCCAGCTCCCGGAGCTTGCGCAAACTCATGTCCACTGAGTCGGTGACACCATCCAGCCATCTCATCCTCTGTCGCCCGCTTCTCCTGCCTTCAGTCTTTCTCAGCATCAGGGGCTTTTTCAGTGAGTTGCCTCTTCACATCAGATGGCCAGAGTATCAGAGTTTCAGCTTCAGCATTGGTCCTTCCAATGAATATTCAGTTATACTCCAATATAAAATAAAACTTAAAAGAAAAGGGAAACCAGACCCTGTGAATGTAAACTTCCTTATTTGGAAATAGGATCCTTACAAATGTAATTAAGGTAAAGGTCTTGGGATGAGATCCCCCTGTGTTGCCCGGGAGGGTCCTAAACCCAGGGATGGGAGTCCTTGTAAGACACACACAGAGGAGGGGACAACATCCATGTGCCAGCAGAGACTGGAGCACATGATGGGGCCACAAGCCCAGGAACGCCGGGAGCCCCCAGGAGGGGGAGGAGGCAGGAGGTCTCCTCCCCACGAGCCTCGGGAGGGACCCGGCCCCGCAGAACCCTTTATTTGGAGTTGTGGCCTCTGAGACGGTAAGAAAATAAATTCTATCGTTTTGTGCTCACTGCTCAGTCGTGTCCAACTCTTTGCGACCCCAGGGGCTGTAGCGCCCCAGGCTCCTCTGTCCATGGGATTTTCTAGGCAAGGATAACGGAGTGGGTTGCCATGCCCTCCTCCAGAGGATCTTCCTGACCCAGGGCTGGAACCTATGTCTCTTGCGTTGGCTGGTGGCTTCTTTACCTGGGAAGCCCTTCTGTTGTTTGAAGACACTCCATCTGCAGCACTTTGTCATGGCAGGTCCAGGAAATGAATAGTGACCCCCACCCCAGCCGTCGGGGTGGGTCCTTGTTGACAGGTGGGGGGCCCTCCTCTGGTCGTGAGTCTCGGGGCCTGGGTATGTGTCTGTTACATAGTCTAGATTTTACTGAGACACCTTGTGGTGTCTTCATTTTTTAAAAAAAACACGATTTCATGAACACTTTCTCATTTTATATTTTCACGCATGCATCTTTTGACAACAAAAATGTATGTTAGAAAATACACGTGTATCTCATAAGACTTAGAGCCTGTATTCGCGGGAGGAATGAACCGTGTGCTGGGCAGTGGCGACCACAGACAGCTATCCCTATTGCTTTTCTCCGAGGCAGGCACCTTGGTCACGGTCTTGCCAGGATGTGTAAAATGGTGCGGCCGCTCTGGAAAATAATCTGGTAGCTTCTTAAAAAAAAAAAAAATCCACTGAAGTAAACATGTATGTATGACCGAGCTTTCGCATTCCTGGGCGTTCATTCCAGAGAGGAAAGACTCACGTTCACGTGAGAACGGCAGGTCATCCTTCAGAGAGATTTTTCTGGGTAGTGGCCCAGAGTGGGGACAACCCAGTGTCCTACGTGGGTGGTGAAGCCAACCGTGCCTGTCTGTCCATCTCATCCGCACTGTGGACACCTCTCCCAACGCCAGGGAAAGGGCTACTGGTACACAGCAACCTGGGTGGCCCCCAGGGCATCTCGTGAGATTCCTCGACATCACCTCC
Organism: Neotragus moschatus; assembly: GCA_006410615.1. Classification (NCBI taxonomy): domain Eukaryota; kingdom Metazoa; phylum Chordata; class Mammalia; order Artiodactyla; family Bovidae; genus Neotragus; species Neotragus moschatus. The sequence continues at coordinate 15,432 of SJYA01015048.1, forward strand.
TGGAAGGACAGAGTCACAGGGACAGAGAACAGGGGCATGGGTGTCGGGGGTTAGAGGGGGGAGGTGGGTGAGCCGTAGGGAAGTGGTCGTGGGGGGCGGGACCAGCTCTGGGTCCTCACTGCAGGACGCTTTTCGGAATCTACACCTGTGCTGAAGGGACACGGACTCACATGCGCACGCACACACGTGTCCCCTCTGCGAAGCGGTTACCTAAGGTGCAACCGGGTGAAGGGTACACGGGAGGTCTCTGAGTATACTCTCTTGGCAACTTCCTGCAAATCAATAATCATTTCAAAATAGAAAGTTAAACAACATCCTGCTGGGAAGACAGAAGCACTCCCGGCACTTCAGACTGGTGACGGGCCCCAGGGTGGTGATGGAGCTGCAGAAGAAGGGCAGCAGGGCACGGAGCTGCCACTGCCCCGGGGGCCAGGGCTGGGGGCAGCTCCTGAGGTCTGGGACCGCCTGGCCAGGCGTGCCGGCCTGTACCTATCACCCGTCCCTAACCCCTCTGCTCTCCTGAGCTCAGCTGGAAGCTGGCCGGAGGCCTGGAAGGGGTCTTCTCCCCACAGACGCAGGGCAGAGTGGGGAAGACAAAGCTGGGGCTGGGGGAGCGGGGGCCACTGACTAGCAGGGTGTGTGCAGCGGGCGCTCCCGTCATGACGTGTGTCGTGTATACCATCGCATCCAGGAGCGACCCCTTTCCCTTTCATTAAACGTCGGAAGCCTGCTTCTGGAGGCCACGTGTCACCTAGCCTGCACGGGTGGGGTCATCTGTCAGCCAGTCCCATGTCCTCGCGTGGGGCGTTGGCCCTGATAAGGCCGGATGGAAGCTCCTGGCTGTGGATGCTGGCGGGCACCGCGCTGGCTTCTTCGGGAAGGAGCCCCACCCGAGTGGCTGCAGGGTGACTGGTGCAAATGCCCTGAAGACTTGGCACTGGGAGCCACTTTGCTTTGCAGAGGTTCCGCTGGCAGCTCCTCCAGCCGGAGCACTTGGCTGGGTGCACCCTCGCCCTCGTGGAGCCTCATCTTGAGTCATTTGCTGCACGCTACCGCCTGCAGCCCGGCTCCTGCTGCTGGGTGAGCCTCCTCGGAAGCCATCGCTGGGAGGGGTGTCCAGGATGGAAGGCCAGCGGCGCATCTGTGCTCTAGGGGACGCCTGGGGTCTGGTCCACAGATGCTCTCCCCCAAACCCTCCCCTGGCGGCTGCTGGAGGCGCTGGCCTCACCCTCAGCCACACCCTCCCACTCCCAGCCCTGGTCCGGAGCCGCCCCCTGGCCTGGCTCTGCCTGGAACTGCCCCGGACGGCCCTCCACCTGCGGCCCCCGCGTCCGTCCACACGCGGTGCCCGTGAGCCTCGGGGACACGTGGACAGTGCTGAGTGGTGTTAGGAGCTGGAGGCGTCGCCGTCACACGGAGCCGGGCGCCCGCCGGCACCCCCCCCCCCGNAGCACTTGGCTGGGTGCACCCTCGCCCTCGTGGAGCCTCATCTTGAGTCATTTGCTGCACGCTACCGCCCGCAGCCCGGCTCCTGCTGCTGGGTGAGACTGCTCGGAAGCCATCGCTGGGAGGGGTGTCCAGGATGGAAGGCCAGCGGCTCATCTGTGCTCTAGGGGACGCCTGGGGTCTGGTCCACAGCTGCTCTCCCCCAAACCCTCCCCTGGCGGCTGCTGGAGGGGCTGGCCTCACCCTCAGCCGCACCCTCCAACTCCCAGCCCTGGTCCGGAGCCGCTCACTGGCCTGGCTCTGCCTGGAACTGCCCCGGACGGCCCTCCACCTGCGGCCCTCGCGTCCGTCCACACGCGGCGCCCGTGAGCCTCGGGGACACGTGGACAGTGCTGAGTGCCGTCAGGAGCTGGAGGCGTCGCCGTCACACGGAGCCGGGCGCCCGCCGGCCCCCCCGCCCCCGGCAGAAGCCTGCCCGGCCCCCGGTGGGATCTCCAGCCCCTTCTCTGTGGTGGCCCCTCCCTGCTTTGTCTCCTCGCCTGAGGGCAGAGACGGGGTGTCCGCCCCTGCCCCCTGCAGAGGGTCACGCCGTTCTTCCGGGTCACCCCAGTGCGCCCACCCCGGGCCCCGCCGGCTGGAGGAGGGCGTGACTCTGTGCAGGGGACACTGGGCTGGATGTCCCTGGACCGCAAGAGCCCCCATGCGAGTGGGGGAGGTGGGCTTTGAGCCAGTGGGTGTCGGAACTTGGGGGCGCCCATGACAGGTGATCCACAAAACCCTAGATCCGAGTGAGGTCACAGCCTGAGGG
>SJYA01015051.1:0-10085 GCA_006410615.1 Neotragus moschatus
GCCTGGCCTGCTGCGATTCATGGGGTCGCAAAGAGTTGGACACGACTGAGCGACTGAACTGAACTGATGTATCTTCTTTGGAAGGTGTCCAGTTTTTTGAATATTTTTAATTGAGCTATTATTTTTTCTTATTGCTGAATTTTGAGTTCTTTATATATTTTTGTTTGTCAGATTGGGGCCAAAAGGGGCCCAAAATGGAAGTCAGAGGGAATGGTGACCAGAAAATTCATGTGGAAGGTGAACAAAGACATGAAAAAGCCTGCCAAATAGGAAAGCCATAGACCAGAATGAAGACTTCCAGTGGGAAAACGTGCCCAACACATTCCCTTCCCTGATTAGTCTCAGACTTCTTGTGGCTCAGCTGCTAAAGAATCCATGCCTGCAATATGGGAGACCTGGGTTCTATCCCTGGGTTAGGAAGATTCCCTGGAAAAAGGAAAGGTTCCCCACTCCACTATGCTGGCCTGGAGAATTCCATGGAATGTATAGTCCATGGGGTCGCAAATAGCTGGACAGGACTAAAGAACTTTCACTATGCCCTATTTACATTCCCTTCTCTTATTGATCTCAGGCTCATGCTTCATTTCATAGGGTACAACCCAGTCAGGTGCTAAGGATGGCCCAGGGGAGGAAACCAAAGATTAATAAAGGGAAGCCAAAACAAGACCAGACCACTTCTGGAGGGTTGGTCCCCTCACATCTCAAGAGTGTACTGCTTACTGCTTAATAAATCTTGCCTGCCTGAGATATCCTGGTCTGTCATTTCAATTCTTTGATACAATGAGATAAGAACTGAGGCAAAAAACAACTGTTCCAACAATTTGAATTAAAAAGTCCTTTATTAGATATGTCTTTTGCAAACATTTTCTCCCAACTGTGGCTTATCCTTGTTACCAAGTTCAAGTTCACTCCGCTCGTCATACAAAAGGGAATCTGAGAAAGGATGCTAAAGCAAAGAATACAGTTTTATTTGGAAAGTCAGCTGATAGAGAAATGGCAGATTAATATCTCAAAGCAACCATCTCATCTTGATCTGGATGCTGGAATCTTTTATGGATCAGAGATGGTGGAGATGAGGTAAGAAGTAAAAAACCATTAATCATGCAAATATCTCCTAGAATTGCAAGCTTCAGGCAGGGGGCTGTGTGTTAGTCTCCTCTTTCTTACAGTCATTCACAAATGGACAGGGTCAAATTATCTCCTTGTAGGCTAAACAAAGGCACTTCAGTTTAGGGGTCAGGCAGAGAGACAGGATTCTCTAAGGCAGGTCATCATGAATGATTATAGTAACAAAAGCAACTGTAATTTTAAAAAAATGCAGTTCCAAGATATAGTCAAATTAACCCTTCCCTGTTACATCTTCTCATTGTCTTGATGGCTGCAAAGCAGAATTTTTAAACAGTAAATTCCTGCTTATCAATTTTTTTCTTTCATTAATTGTGCCTTTGGTATTGCACTTAAAAAATGTATTAGTGGTTATGCTTTCAAAGGTTTAAAATATTTAATTAGTCAAATATATAATTATAGAAAGAAATCAATCAGACAAATATTTTAATATTTCTCCATCCAAATTCTCTAAATTTATGCACACATTTTTGCTAGTATATTAAAAATGCCAAACAGGTCAGGAAATAAATCTTATGAAATTGTCGAATTGGAACTAAAATATATCTTCAAGGATATTTGTATGAAAATCATGCACATATTATGTAGTATTTACAACTTTTGGTTCACTAAAAATAATATTTACTGGGTATCTAACTTTGGTACTAAGTATATAGGCTTTCCTTGTAGCTCAGACAGTAAAGAATCTGCCTGCAATGAAGGAAAGTCAGGTTTGCTCTCTGGGTTGAAAAGATCCCTTGAAGAAGGAAATGGCAACCCACTCCAGTTTTCTTGCCCGGAGAATTCCATGGGCAGAGGAGCCTTGCAGGCTACAATCCATTGGGTTGCAGAGTAGAACATGACTGAGTGACTAACACACACACACACGTACACACGCCCTAAGTATATAATGACAAATAAAATATATGTCTTTTATTTGTGAATTTACAACTAAAAGGGTAAAAAATAGAGTATGGTAAGTTAAATAGAGGGATCATGATTGAGTAAGTTTGTGAGATGTCTTCAATACTAAGATGAAAATGGAAGAGAATTATGAAGGAACCAATCATAAACATTTATAATTTTTAAGAAGAGATCTCTAGTCTTTCCCATTCCATTGTTTTCTTCTATTTCTTCCTATTGATTATTTAGGAGTGCTTTCTTATCTCTCCTTATGATTCTTTGGTATGCTGTAATCAAATGGATATATCTTTCTTTTTTCCTTTGTCTTTAGCTTCTCTTCTTTTCACAGCTATTTGTAAGGCCTCCTCAGACAACCATTTTGCCTTTTCGCATTTCTTTTTCTTGGGGATGGTTTTGATCACCACCTCCTATAAATTGTTATGAACCTGCCTCCATAGTTCTCCAGGCACTCTGTCTATCATATCTAATCTCTTGAATCTATCTATTACTTCCACTGTATAATCATAAGGGATTTGATTTAGGTCATACCTGAATGGTCTAGTGGTTTTCCCTACTTTCTTCAAGTTTGAATTTTGCAATAATATATATCTTACTCATGAAAAATTAGTTGCTTTCTCTTTTGTATTTGTTTTTTCCTTTTAACATTTCAGTGCATGTTGAAACTGTAGAGTTTTCTGCAAGTTGATTCTATCTTTTTTTAGACCCTAAACATATACATCAGAAACAACAAGTAAATTTATATAGAATTATTGGCTTTTTCCATGAAGCAAATGGCTTTGTGACACAATGTATGTGATATTCCAACTCACTCATTATTCCAACTGTAGTAATTTTGTTTTTTCTCCCAATGATTGCCCCACTCACCATTCTATATCTATAGACAGAGCCAGGAGCATTCCTTAATTTCTTCAGGGAAGGATTATGTATTTGGAATTATAACTTTTATTATTTTCTTTATAAATGTAATTTCTATTTCTTCCTGTACTACCTGTGGGCAATTTAATACTATGATGTCCTTGTTTTGTTTTTAGTAGTTATGGTTTCTTACACTGAAGTATGTTTTCTATAATTTCAGTAACAGGAAATAGAAAAGAGACATCTACCCTTAGTCTACTTCCTTTAAACAGAACCTAGTTCTTGTTTTCACTTGTGCCTATATGCAAATGACTAGGTTTCCACAAATAGTTTAGCAAAACTTATGAACACAGATACATGTATACTTCAAGAGACAGAGATGCCTTGGATTGAAACCCAACATTAATAGCATTAAATTGTCATTTTTCAAGGTTGGGATTGCCTAATTAAATGACTGGTTCTAAACTAATTAAATTATTATAGTTAAGTGTGTTTTGGATGACATTCTGAAAGCACTTAAATCTATTGGTTTAGCTAAAGAGATGAGGTAAAATACTAAATTATTTTGATTATTTAAATTATTTGACATGTTATAAAACATATTTTTTGGCATTTTACTAACAAGCATGTGTTAAAATACTAACTACATAAACAGTCATGCTGTTTATATAAAAGTCATGTTTATATAAAAGTATAAACAAATGTAAATATTCTCAGAATATTAGCACAATAAATGTTAATGTCCCTCAAACAGGAAAAACAGAATTGGACAACAGCAAATGGCTATATTGAATATCACCATTTATGAGTCACTATTCAAACTTGAGAACACAATAATTTAAGGAATCCTGAAAGTATTCCCTGGTGGCTTAGACCGTAAAGCATCTGCCTACAATACAGGAGACCCAGGTTCAATCCCTTGGTCCAGAAGATCTCCTGGAGAAGGAAATGGCAACCCACTCCTGTATTCTTACCTGGAAAATCCCATGGATGAAGGAGACTGACATGTTGCAGTCCCTGGGATCGCAAAGTCAGACACGACTGAGTGACTTCACTAAAACCATACTTGAAAATCTTCCAGTCAAATTTCTTCATCTTTATATAGGTCTTTTTATGTCCTAAAAAGATGACATTCGTCAAATATTTAGGGAAGTAGCTAAGGTCAACATAGCTCTTTTCTTTTCCTTTTTTTATAGAACATGCTTTTTAAATAAAAGAGAAGCACCACTTCATTGAGATCAATTTCAAAAGTTGAAAATTACCTGTAATCTGTTGATAATTATAATAATAAAAAGGATTTTTTTTCTAATAAAAACCATCAGGCAGAGGCTACTATAGTTCAGACAATTTTAAGTATCAAAACTTCTGCACTGTGCTTTTAAAAAGTTAAATTACCATTTCCTCTGGCAGAATCAAATGGAATGGGAATGGAAATGTCTTTTTCTTACAAGACAATCTGAGTGTGATTGATTATGCTTGTCCATACATATGGCTCATGGATTTTAAAGTGATAGCATCTCTAATTGTGAATCCAATGCCTGAATAATATTGCTCTGAGCTTCAGTGACCTTTTAAAATAGAAAAATATTTCACATCAATCCCTCTATTGTTATTCATCTGAATCTCTATTTTTACTCATTTGGATATGTTCTGCTATTGGGCAATGTGCCACTGTGTCATAACAACTGGGGCTTTAACTACTAAATTGCTTTTATGTTGGCAAAAAAGAAATGCAGATGTAAACCATGTAAACTACTTTGATTCACAATATTCATTGCAAGTAGAACATTCTTTTGGAAAAAAGGAATCTGAGTAGAGCAGTCTGTAACAGATTTTCTCATTTTGAGCTACGAAATGCCCTAGACCTTAGCAATGTCTCTGACAAGATAAAGAAAACTTCACAGGTGCATTGGTGACACACACACAATAGGAATTCATTAACAGTTGTGTATGAACAACTATAATACTGACATTTTATGCAACCATGCAAATTTATGTGGTAGTGTCAGAATAACAAAGCTAAATTATACAGGTAGACTACTTAACTATAATGATTAGTAAGCATTTTCAAGCATTTAGATTGTTTTTAAGTAAATGTTATGCAAATATGCTTGAATCAAGAATTAAAAGCCAAGCAAACATGCTAAGCTTTCAGATAACTGGTAACATAAATGCTAATCTGACACAAATACTCTTTTGTTATTTATTTTACTTGTCAGACACTCTGTGACCTATGTTAAGTAGAAATCAACTAGTGTGCTCACATTTTACAAAGATAGAATAAATCTACATATTTTTAATTCTCAGTTTTAAATAAAGAAGTGAATGGAATAATACTAAATATCCCACATTTTGAAATTATATATTTTCTGTAAAATATTATATTTATAACTCTGTTAAATAATACACAGTAAATAAAACAAAGTTTTGTTTTAATATGTTTTGACATCTATATACAACCATAAATTCATCATCAAAATGGTAAACATGTTCATTACCCCAAAAAGTTTACTTATACCTTTTTAAGCCTGCTTGTCTGTCTGTCTGTCTTTGTCCACATCCCTTAACTTCTTACCTTCTTCAGGTAATCAGTAATCTATTTGATGTTAGTATGTATTAACTTGCATTATGCAAATTTCAGATAAATGGAATCATACAGTATCTATTTTCTGTCTGATATTTTTTAGTATATTTATTATACCTTTTGGGGATATAAGCATGCTGTTGCATATATGTGTGCTAGTCACTCAGTCATGCCTGACTCTCTGTGACACCATGGACTATAGCTCCTTTGTCCATGATTATCCAGGCAAGAACACTGTAGTGGGTTGCTTTTTCCTTCTCCAGGTGATCATTCCAAACCAGGATTGAATCCAACTCTTCCACATTGCAGGTGGATTCTTTAACCATTTGAGCCACCAGGGAGGTCTAATAGTTTATTCCTTTTCATTACTGAAACATATTTCATTTTTACAGTTCTAAACACTGAGTTAGAATTACAGAGGAGAAGGGAGTGACAGAGGATGAAATGACTCAGTGGCATCACTGATTCAATGGACACAAATTTGGGCAATTTCTGAGAGTTAGTAAAGGACAGGGAGGCCTGGTATTATGTACTGCAGTCAATGGGGTCACAGAGTTGGACACAGAGTTGGTGACTGAACAACAACAACAACAAAGTTTTGTTTAATCATTCACCTAATAATGGATATTTGAGCCATTTATGTTTTAAAAATATGCTAGGAATATACTTATATAAGTCACTGTTTGGCTCTATGCTTTCCTTCAGGTAAAAATCTAGCAGAGACATCAGTTTGATAACAATGGTTCACGTAGTCAAAGCTTTATTATTTTTTTTTCCAGTAATCATGTACAGATGTGAGAGTTGGACTATAAATCATGCTGAGCACCAAACAATTGATGTTTTCAAATGTGGTGTTGGAGAAGACTCTTGAGAATCCCTTAGACAGCAAAGAGATCAAATCAATCAATCCTAATGGAAATGAGCCCTAAATATTCACTGGAAGGACTGATGCTGAAGCTGAAGCTCCAATACTTTGGCTACCTGATGCGAAGAACTGACTTATTGGAAAACACCCTGATGCTGGGAAAGATTGAAGGCAGGAGGAGAAGAGGATGGCATAGGATGAGATGGTTGGATAACATCATGGATTCAATGGACATGAATTTGATCAAACTCCAGGAGATGGTGAAGGACAGGGAAGACTTGTGTGTTGCAGCCCATGGAGTCACAAAGAGATGGACAAGACTGAGTGACTGAACAACCGTGATAGTTGAATTCTGACGTGATCAAAGAAGACTTTAAATAACTGGAATAGTTTTTACATGTATTAAACTTTGCTTTATGAACCATAATTTGATCTCTTTTGAGAAATGTTCCAGGTGTACTTGAAAATAATTTGTATTCTGCTGATATTGAATGAAGTGTTATACAAATATTATCTAGGTCAAGAGAGTTAATAGGGTTAAGCATTCTGTAAGTTGAGTGCCTGAACTGATTGACTGACCATTACTGATTTAAATCTGTGTTTCAATTTTTGAGAAAGTGGTCTTTATAATGATAATGTGTCTATTCGGAATTTCACTTCCATTAGTTTTCACTTTATACATAAGATGTATACCTATTATGGTCACCAACTCCTCTTGACTACAATAGACACATTTATCATTATGAAATAACCATGATTGTTTGTCAATTATTATCTACTTTAAAACCTATGCTGTCTTACAGAACTATTCCCTTTTTTTCTTAAAATTAATGTTGGCACACTATATTATCTTCCACTTCTTTGCTTTTGTCTAATGTATGTTTATATTTGGCATGAGCATTTTAGTAAGCAGTAGATAGTTGACTGTTAACTTGCTTTCCAGTCTAACAGTTCCTGACTTTCACATTGGATATTTATACATTTATATTTAGCATGCTTATTATTATGATTCACTTTAATTCTGTCAGCTTGTTCTTTATATCTGTTGTAGGTTTTTTCCACTCATCTTTTCCTTGTTCTCCTTTTCCTACTTTCTTCCTTGCTTTGTATTAACTATATTTCAAGATTCAGGTTTATATTATCTATAACATTATCTATTACTCTTTTCTTCTTCCTTAAGTCATTGCTTAAGGCTTTATATCATGTATAAGATTATCCTTATATATAACATAGGTATAAGACCCTTCATGTATAATATTCTTACATTTTTGTATTTGTTTTTCCTCTATAGGACTTCGTGCTATTGTAGTTATATATCTTAAATCTACAAAATTTATATCTTCAGCACAATATTTCTTTTACTTTTGTTTAAATGGCTAATTACCTTTATACATATTTATTTTTAAAAATCTTTATCATTTCTAATGATCTTTATTCATTTTTTTAACCTATATTTCTATCCGATGTCATTTACCTTAACATTTTTTATGGTACAAATCTACTTATGATGAATTTTTTGAGCTTTAATGTGTCTTAATAAGTATTTCATCTTTGCTTTTGCATAATACTTTTCATTAGTAGTACAGAATTCTGTATTAAAAAGTCTTCTTCTCAATGTTTTAAAGATTTGCTTCACTATGTTTTCACTTGCATTTTTTCCAATGAAACATATGCTACTATATTTAACTTTATTGCTGTGCACAAATGTCATTTATCTCTCACTTTTTATTTTTAAATATGTTTATTACTAATTTTGAGCAATTTGATCATGATGTGCCTTGGTGTACATTTTTAATGTTTATTTCTGTGAGAGTTGTGAAGGAAGATTGTTATACTTCTTGAATCTGTAGATATATCAATATCAGCAAATTAACAAGTAATTTAGCCATTATTTGTCAAATATATTTTCTATCGCCATGTCTCCTATTCTACCACAACTCTAACATGTGTGTTAGTTTTAATGATGTTTTAAATTTTCTTTTTATTTGTGTATTTCATATCCATTATTTTCTATTTATATGCCTTCAGGATTAGTAATCTTTTATTAAACAGTATCATCTTTCAATAATAATATCCAGTATGTATTATTCATTTTGACAATAGTTTACATCTTCCTACAACTAGTTTGGCTCTTTTCCACATCTTCCATTTCTCAGCTTAACATATTTAATTTTCCTGTTGGCTTATTTAACATGTTTATCTCAGTTATAATAACTTGGATACCCTCACCCACTATTTTTTCAATTATTTTTTTTAATTGGAGGATAGTTGCTTTAAAATATTGTGTTGATTTCAGACATACAAAAGTCCCCTCCTACCTGAACCCCTCTCCCATCTCCCACCTCATCCCAATGAAATGTTGTTGTTGTTCAGTCACTAAGTCATGCCAGACTCTTTGCCACCCATAGACTACATCATGCCAGACTTCCCTGTCCTTCACTGTCTCCTGGAGTTTGCTCAAACTCATGTTCATTGAATTGTTGAGGCTATCCAACCATTTCATCTTCTATCATCCCCTCCTCCTGCCTTAAAACTTTCTCAGCATCAGGGTCTTTTCCAATGAGTTGGCTCTTCACATCAGGTGGCTAAAGTATTGGAGCTTCAGCTTCAGCATCAGTCCTTTCAGTGTATAGTCAGGATTGATTTCCTTTAGGATTGACTGGTCTGATCTCCTTGCAGTTCAAGGAACTCTAAAGAGTCTTCTCAGGCACCAATTTGAAAGCATCAGTCCTTTGGCACTCAGCCTGATTTATGGTCCGACTCTCATATCTGTCCCTAAGCATTGGAAAAACCATAGCTTTGACTATATGGAAATTTGTAGTCAAATTGATGTCTCTGCTTTTTAATAAAAAGTTATGTCTATGTTTTTTAATTGATGGTATATTCAGTTCAGTTCAGTAGCTCAGTCATGTCCGACTCTTTGTGATCCCATGAATCACAGCATGCCAGGCCTCCCTGTCCATCACCAATTCCCGGAGTTCACTCAGATTCAAGTCCATCAAGTCTGTGATGCCATCCAATTATCTCATCCTCTGTAGTCCCCTTCTCCTCCTTCCCCTAATCCCTCCCAGTACCAGAGTCTTTTCCAATGAGTCAACTCTTCACATCAGGTGGCCAAAATATTGGAGTTTCAACTTTAGCGTCAGTCTTTTCAATGAACACCCAGGACTGATCTCCTTTAGGATGAACTGGTTGGAGCTCCTTGCAGTCCAAGGGACTCTCAAGAATTTCCAGCACCACAGTTCAAAAACATCAGTTCTTCAATGCTCAGCTTCCTTCACAGACCACCTCTCACATCCATATGTGACCACTGGGAAAACCATAGCCTTGACTAGATGGACCTTTGTTGGCAAAGTAATGTCTCTGCTTCTTAATATGCTATGTAGGTTGGTCATAACTTTCCTTCCAAGGAGTAAGTGTCTTTTAATTTCATGGCTGCAGTCACCATCTGCAGTGATTTTGGAGCCCCAAAGAATAGAGTCTGACACTGTTTCTACTGTTTCCCCATCTATTTCCCATGAAGTGATGGGACGAGATGCCATGATCTTCATTTTCTGAATGTTGAGCTTTAAGACAACTTTTTCACTCTCCTCTTTCACTTTCATCAAGAGGCTTTTTAGTTCCTCTTCACTTTCTGCCATAAGAGTGGTGTCATCTCCATATCTGAGGTTATGATAATTTCTCCTAGCAATCTTGACTCCAGCTTGTGCTTCTTCCAGCCCGGATATTACTCAGCTATAAAAAGAATGCATT
>SJYA01015052.1:0-10082 GCA_006410615.1 Neotragus moschatus
GAGGTATAGTTGGTGGAAATGCATAGATTGTTAATTTCCAGCCCAGTCTCCTTTTCTCTTGTGCCTATATCAGCATATTTTAGATTAATTCTGTGGTCTGAATGAGTCCTTGTAAATAATTTAGTGACTCCTTGCAACACGAAATAGTATTTTTTGTGGTAGAGTAATCAGTGAGAATATCTATAATAATACTAAGCAAAGATGTAATATTTGAAGAAACATATTCTTGGGGGTCATTTGCAGAAACCGGATCTTCACTGTATTAGTGCAAACCCATCTTCATTTACAAACTGGTTTCTTCCCTTTTCAGGCTGTCTTCATCTCCGCTTCTCAGCCTGACTCAGAGCTGTCTTTGTCAGGAAGCCTTGTCTATCTCCACAGCCTTGGGAAGCCAACCTGCCTTGATAAGGTTCATCATTTCCTTCTGAGTCTTACCCCAGTTGCTTTTCATCCCCACTTCCATCCCCTGTCTATTTGCCTAGTATCAGTTCCTTCTGCCACTTGACTTAATGCCTTTTGAAGGCAATAATTGTTTTTCTCTACCACACTGTATCCTCAGGCTAATACAGTATTTAGAGCAATCAGGAGATTTTTTTCTGTACACAGTTATGTGGATATATCTACCTCTGTCTATAACGAGTAACTGTGGTATAATAAGAGACATTTTTCGTCTTTGTCCTTGGTTCCTGGGACAGTGATGCTAAAACCCATGGAATTTCCTTAGTGATAAGACTGTCTTTTATTATTCATAAGGAGCCTCTTTTGACCATATCTGAGTTTCCATTAATGAGAAGACTTAGGGTGGGGCCCTTCTATAATCTCAGGATGGAAGTATAGTGATCAGAAATCCAAATGCTTAGAGGGTTGGAATTTTCAGACCCATTCACCCAGCCTGAGGAAGGGGGAGAAGATCCTGAAAATTAAGCTCTGTAAGAATTCCATAACAAGGAGATTTTATGAACTTCCACATTGACAAACATGTCCATGTGTGAGGTGGGTTGCTTACTTGCTTAGTCATGTCCGACTCTTTGTGACCATGGACTGCAGCATGCCAGCCTTTCATGGCTGTCACTGTCTCTCAGAATTTGCTCAAACTCATGTCCATTGAATTGATGATGTCATCCAGCCATCTCATCCTCTGTCACCCCCTCTTCCTCTTGGCCTCAGTTGTTCCCAGTGTGAAGGTCTTTTCCAGTGAGTGGGCTCTTTGCATCAGATGGCCAAAGTATTGGAGCGTCAACATTAGCCCTTCCAATGAATATTCAGGGTTGGTTTCCTTTAGAATTGACTGGTTTGATCTTCTTGCTGTCCAAGGGACTCTGAAGAGTCTTCTCCAGCACTACAGTTTGAAAATATCAATTCTTCAGCACTTAGCCTTCCTTATGTTGCAACTCTCACAGTCATACATGACTCCTGGAAAAACCATAACATTGACTATTCAGACCTTTGTCAGCAAGTAATGTCTCTGATTTTTAATATGCTATCTAGGTTTGTCATAGCTTAAGGAGCAAGCGTCTTTTAATTTCATGGCTGCAGTTACCATCTGCAGTGATTTGGGAGCCTAAAAAAATAAGATATGTCACTGTTTCCATTTTTCTCCATCAATTTGTCATGAAGTGATGGGACTGTATGCCATGATCTTAGTTTTTTTGAATGTTGAGTTTTAAGCCAGCCTTTTCACTCTCCTCCCTACCCCTCATCAAGAGACACTCTAATTCTTCTTCACTTTCTGAAATTAGGGTAGTGTCATCTGCATATCTGAGGTTGTTGGTATTTCTTCCAGCAGTCTTGATTCCAGCTTGTCAGTCATCCAGCCCAGCATTTCTCATGATGTACTTTGCATATAAGTTAAATAGGCAGGGTGACAGTAGATAGCCTTGACGTACTCTTTTCTCAATTTGGAACCAGTCTGTTGTTTCATGTCCTTTTCTGACTGTTGCTTCTTGACCTGCATACAGATTTCTCAGGAGGCAGGAAAGGTGGTCTGGTATTTCTATCTTTTTAAGAATTTTCCACAGTTTGTTATGATCTACACAGTGAAAAGCTTTACTGTAGTCACTGAAACAGAAATAGATGTTTTTCTGCAATTCCCTTGCTTTTTCTATGATCTAACAGATGTTGGCAATTTGATCTCTGGTTCCTCTGCCTTTTCTAAATCCAGCTTGAACATCTGGAAGTTCTTGGTTCATGTACTGTTGAAGCCTAGCTTCAAGGATTTTAAGCATTATCTTGCATGTGAAATGACTGCAATTGTGTGATAGTTTGAACATTCTCTGGCATTGCTGTTCTTTGAGATTGAAGTGAAAACTGAATTTTTCCAGTCCTGTAACCACTGCTGAATTTTCCAAATTTGCTATTATATTGAATGCAGCACTTTAAAAGGATCATCCTTTAGGATTTGAAATAGCTCAGCTGGAATTCCATCACCTTCACTAGCTTTGTTCATAGTGATGCTTTCTAAAGCCCACTTTCTTTGCATCCCAGGATGTCTTGCTCTAGGTGAGAGACCACACCATTGTGATTATATGGGTCATTAGAACTTTTTTTGTACAGTTCTTCTGTGTATTCCTGCCACCTCTTTCTTAATCTCTTCTGATTGTGTTAGGTCCTTACTGTTTATGTCCTTTATTGTGCCCATATTTACATGAGATGTTCCCTTGGTGTCTCTAATTTTCTTGAAGAGATCTCTAGTCTTTCCCATTCTATTGTTTTCCTCTGTTCCTTTGTATTGTTCACTTAAGAAGGCTTTCTTCTCTCTCCTTGCTATTCTCTGGAATTGTGCATTCAGTTGGGTATATTTTTCCCTTTCTCCTTGGCCTTTCACTTCTCTTCTTTTCTCAGCTCTTTGTAAGTTCTCCTCAGACAACTATTTTGCCTTGTTGAATTTCTTTATCTTGGGGATGGTGTTGGTCACACCTCCTGTACAGTGTTACAAAACTCTGTCCATAGTTCTTCAGGTTCTCTATCAGATTTAATCCCTTGAATCTACTTGTCACTTCCACTGTATAAGCATACGGGATTTAATTTAGGCCATACTTGAGTGGTCTAGTGGTTTTCCCTACTTTCTTCAATTTGTCTGAATTTTGCAATAAGGGGCTCATGATCTGAGCCACAGTCAGCTCCATGTCTTGTTTTTCTGACTATATAGAGCTTCTCCATCTTTGGCTGCAAAGAATATAATCTGTCTGATTTCATTATTGATCATCCGTTGTTGTCTTGTGTGTAGAGTTGTCGCTTATGTTGTTGGAAGAGGGTGTTTCCTGTGACCAGTTTATTCTCTTGGCAAAACTCTGTTAGCCTTTGCTCTGCTTCATTTTATACTCCAGGGACAAACTTGCCTGTCACACCAGGTATCTCTTGACTTCCTACTTTTGCATTCCAGTTGCCTATGATGAAAAGGACATCTTTTTTTAGTGTTCATTCTAGAAGGTCTTGTAGCTCTTCATAGAACCTTTCAACTTCAGTTTCTTCAACATTAGTGGTTGGGGCATTGGAGAAGGCAATGGCACCCCACTCCAGTACTCTTGCCTGGGAAATCCCATGGACGGAGTAGACTGGTAGGCTGNGTTTTATACTCCAGGGGCAAACTTGCCTGTCACACCAGGTATCTCTTGACTTCCTACTTTTGCATTCCAGTTGCCTATGATGAAGAGGACATCTTTTTTTAGTGTTCATTCTAGGTCTTGTAGCTCTTCATAGAACCTTTCAACTTCAGTTTCTTCAACATTAGTGGTTGGGGCATTGAAGAAGGCAATGGCACCCCACTCCAGTACTCTTGCCTGGGAAATCCCATGGACGGAGTAGACTGGTAGGCTGCATGCAGTCCATGGGGGTCACAAAGAGTTGGATACGACTGAGCGACTTCACTTTCACATTTCACTTTCATACATTGGAGAAGGAAATGGCAGCCCACTTCAATGTTCTTGCTTGGAGAATCTCAGGGACGGGGGAGCCTGGTGGGCTGCCGTCTATGGGGGTCGCACAGAGTCGGACACTACTGAAGTGACTTAGCAGCAGCAGCAGTGGTTGGGGCATAGACTTGGATTACTGTGATGTTGAATGGTTTGCCTTGGAAATGAACTGAGATTATTCTGTTGTTTTTGAGCTTGCACCAAAGAATATGAAGGCTACTCCATTTCTTCTAAGAGATTCTTGCCCACAGTAGTAGATACAATGGTCATCTGAATTAAATTCGCTCTTCATGGTCCATTTTCGTTCGCTGATTCCTAAAATGTCGTTGTTCACTCTTGCCATCTCCTGTTTGACCACTTCCAATTTACCTTGATTCATGGACCTAAGATTCCAGGTTCCTATGCAATATTGCTCTTGACAGCATTGGAGTTTACTTTCACCACCAAAGACATCCACAAGTGGATGCTGTTTCTGCTTTGGCTCAGCCTCTTCCTTCTTTCTAGAGCTCTCTTCCCCAGTAGCATATTGGACGCCTACCATCCTGGGGTGCTTCTCTTTCAGGGTGTACCCCAGCTCCACAGACATAGAAGCTCATGTGCTCAGGGCCTGTCCAGGCCTCATCCTGTGTACCTCTTCATCTGGCTATTTATTTATATCCTTTATAATAAGCTGTTACACATAAAGAAAATGTCTTCCTGCGTTCTGTGAGCTGTTTTAGTAAATTACTGAGGCTGAGTATGGGGTCCTGGGAACTTCTAGTTTATAACCAGTTGGTCAGAAGGTGCCTTGGAACTTGTGATCAGTATCTGAAGTGGGTAAATTCTTGTGGGCCTCCATTCTTAACCTGCAGGGTCTGTGCTGACTCTGGGTAATATCAGAATTGAATTGAATTCTTGGGTAAACAGTTGGTAACAGAGAATTGGAGTAATGGTTGGTGTCAGAGAAAAATCCCCCCAACATCTTGATCACACAGAATTTCTAGATAACATCAATAAGCTAAAATTGATATTTTATTAAGTAAGTTTTACATTTTTCAGATATGGTTAATAACTACACTGTGATTCAAATAATTGCAATGTGACAGTGTTGATGTTATTAATGCCAAAGTTGAGTTAATGTGCAACTTGGGACATATTGAGGGACAGTGTCAGTGATATTTTATAATCATTTCTTTAAGATCAAATATCATCTCAGAGCAGGAAAGCTTGAAGAATACTACTAACTCAACCTGGGGCTGTGTGAAGATTTTAGGAAATAGAATTGGTATTAATTTGAGTGTTTTATTACTGAATATTTTAAAAGTTCAATTCAAATAGCTCACCTTTGTTTCCTAAGAAAATACATCAAGTTACTTGATTAGAGTTAAGAAAATAACTTATTTTGACTGTTTGATTGAAAGAATAGGCAAGAGGTTGGAAAGTCCTGAAGTGTGTTTAAGCTTAGGCTTATTTCTGGGAGTGCTACAATTCTGTTTCCCATTCATAAAATCTGGATTAATATTGCCTTACTATCACTTCCTATAACTTCATGGATGTTAGGAAAATAAGTTGGCCTTTAGCAATAATTTTAACTTCAAATTGAAGATAACAGTAAATGCAGAGTGGTTTTTGTCATTGTGTCTGTCTCTGCCACCATGCTACAGCTGTGCACTGGAAGAACAGAAATGACAGTCCTATTTAGATTCTAAAAATGTGAGTAGGGGCATACGATTTCTTCTCTCTCTTACTTGGAAATGTTCCTTCTGAGGAGAATCCAATGACTGTCATGTCATACTGAGTCAACAGCCTGGTTAAGTCCCTTATCATTCTCTAGTTTAGGCCTCTAATCATAAGATGGGATAGGACCATATTAAGGGGAATTCCCATGCAGAATGTGTTGCGCTGGGAGTAGTGAATTAGCATTTGATAAATTAATAAGTAAAAAAACTGATAAAAATAAACTGATGATTGACTGTGAAGCACAGCACCACTTCTACTGGATAGAATCGAATATTATTTTGTTGTAAGGGCCAGGGTCTTCCAGCCCCTGCCAAGTCCTTAGCACTAATTTAGGGTCCCTTTGAAAGAGAAAGAGAAAGCACTAAAGCAGTGATCGTGATTAATATATTGAACAATTGTATATGACTTGAAGGGTGGAAATATCTTCATCATTCTTGGTCTGGTTATATGTTTTCATTTTTAATCATCTCCAAAGGTTTCTTTTTGAGAAAGAAACTATATTTATTGGTCTCATAAAAGGTATATAATGTGGTGATAGCCACCACTTTTGACAGATCTAAATTCTCTTAATAGCTGACATTTAATCTATAGGCTGTGAATTAAGTCATCATTGGAAAAGAGAAATCAGAGAATTGAAGGAAGGCAGAGCATCTTTAACTGGTCAGTTAGTATAGCTGTATCTATGGATATCATTTAGTCTTTTGTTGGGGGAAAATATTTCCATTGAAGAATTTGCGTGAGTACTTTATAAACATTTCTACACCAGGAATTTTGGAAGAAGACAACTTGACTTGACATCATTAAATACATTTAAAACTGGTCAAGTATTTTCACGTCTGATTGTAACTTCCTACTTAGAAACCTGGTTCTGCTTTTATGAAATAAATTCATTCAAGAAAGAATCTGCACACATAGGGTGTGGGCTCACATCTACTAGTGCATTTCAAAACATGAAAAAACCCATGTGCAAGATAAGCCATTATTGATTACCATTTCTTATCTGCAATCTGTATTATTTTCTGGATGCTTCCACACAGCAAAGAACTTTACCTGCAATTTGCCTAACACCTAATGTATTGTTATAAGTACAAAGTTTGTATAGTAACCCAGTGATTTAGTCTTTTTATTTTTCCGTATGCTGAACTTGTTTAAGTGCTTTGAAAAGTGTGTAGTGATGATTACTTGGATAAGATCAGTTTTACATTAATCAGATGTGATGCCTACGCAGTTTGAATTACTAATTCTCTTAATTGTATTCATCATATATTATGAAATTGCCTCATTTGATAATTTTACTTGGAGACCATGTGGAAAATTAACTAGGATAATCCATTCTATTTAATACCTACCCTAATGTAAGATTATTAGAATAAAATTATAATCAATAATAACTCAGAAAATAAGATTTTGTTTATTGAAGTCATGTGTTTGTTCTTAGGAAAAAAACTCAGTTGTTCAGGATTGATATTTCACTCCATTTGATTGCTTGATTGATAGATAAAAATGGATGAATGGGTAGATATTGGCAACAGAATTTTTGAGCTACCCAGCAACATTGAACTTCTTTGCTCTGATAGCCTATTACTGCTCTCCCTGTTTACCTTTAGAGGTTGATTTATATGTGACTATATTCTGGAGGAAAATTAGTGTCTCCATCTCTTTGACCAAGTATTATAATGCCACTTTTTGTTACTAAAAAAAAAAAAAGCCAACAAATTACCTGATGTCCTAAGAAAGCTGATGGAGCTTTTGGTCTTCAGATGTCATCTGCAAGACCCTAGCCAATCAATTCTGTGCACTCAATTTATCTGCCTTCAAAGGGTGAAGGACTTAGTTGAAGCTTTTGAGATTGGAATCTTTAGTTCCCGGGAAACTTGAGTATTTTGACCCTGGGGTCTCTAGTGCTGAGCCAGTCCTCTGGCACCTGACAGTTCATATTTGTTGGATTCCATAACCTTGATCCTGGTCCTCTTCCCCCGTGAAATGTGTCATCATTTTTGTTTGCTCCTGAAATGCGTAGCATATGAGGCAGAATATATCTGCTTCTCAGTAGCAGTCAAGCCACAGGAATTCTGAAACTTGTGTCACTGAAATGGCATTTTCAAGGAACTGGATGTGTCTGCATTAATAGCTTTCACGTGGCAAGTCGGTCACAGTACATGGCCTCTGTAGCAATTCTTGGCAATTTTTATATACATATAGATGACTTTCCCCAAAACATTGGTCTTTCAATTATTTAATTTCCTTTTTTTTTTTTTTTCAATTATCTTGACTACTATCCTAATTCTGTTCAAGGAGGAACACTAGAGAACTTGTCATAATCAAAATGTCAACCACTTTTCCATATTCACAATTCAAAGTCTTTCCAACTATAGCCTGCTATCTTTCAACTTCTCTCCTTCTGATACCATGACTGCAGAAAGTATTTTCTGACCTCTCCAGAACCCACTGTTCCTGCCACCTTTTCATGATTCTTGTCTTTCCCTCTTATATCCTTATTTGCATCCTCATTTAGCTTAGCTTCTGTGGTCCACCCTTAGAATCATCCTTTGCATGCATGCTTAACTCCCTTCAGCTTCTTACTTTGCATAATCATCTAGCAAAGCCCCATCCCTGGTTACATTCTACTCTGACTAATTCAAGCCTGCACCTGTTCATCTAAATGTGCCCCGGGGGAAAAACAAACAACTGTGCTTCCTATTGTCACTTTAAATTCATACCATCTCAAGTTGTTTCTGAGTGCTACTTGGCAGTCCTACTGCATTGCATTCTTCCACTTCATGGATGGCTGTTTTACACCTCTTTTTCCTCAAAGCTGCAAATCTCAGTTTCCCATTATCACTGTCAGCTATCAACTGTGTTTTCTGTGTATCTCACAAAACAGATCCTATGACTATGCCATCCTACCTACCAGCGTGTGTGCCCATATACTCTGCCTTCCGTGCTGTTACTGTGAATGAATTGTCCATTCTCTCCTTTTCCATTTGTAGATTAGATCCCATTCCTTGTTGTGTCTCCCATTATTTCTCCTGCGTCACCATTCTTGAGTCTCTACGTTCGGTCACTTATATCATCACATAGCTATTTTTAAAACTTTTGTTTTCTATTATAGTTGATTTACAATATGTTATTTTCAGGTGTGCAGCAAGGTGATTCACATATACATATATCCATTCTGAGTCTTTCCTCATATAGGTTATTATAGGCAGAGTTCCGGGTCCTTGTTGCTTATCTATTTTATATGTAGATAGTGTGTGTATTGATCAATGCAAATCCCAAAATTCTGGTATATCCCACCCCCCTCCCTTTCTCCACTGGTAACTGTAAGTTTGTTGTCAAAGTCTGTGAGTCTGTTTCTATTTTGTGAATAACTTCATTTGTATCATTTTTTTAGATTCCACATATAAGTGATATCATATAATTTTTGCCTTCGACTTACTTCACTTAGTATAATAATCTCTAGGCCCATCCATGTTGCTGCGGATCATTATTTCACTCTCTTTTCTCATTGTATATATGTACCAAAACTTGTTTATCCATTCCTCTGTCAAAGGATATTTANTTGTATCATTTTTTTAGATTCCACATATAAGTGATATCATATAATTTTTGCCTTCGACTTACTTCACTTAGTATAATAATCTCTAGGCCCATCCATGTTGCTGCGGATCATTATTTCACTCTCTTTTCTCATTGTATATATGTACCAAAACTTGTTTATCCATTCCTCTGTCAAAGGATATTTACATTGCTTCCACGTCATGGTTTTATAAATAGTGCTCCAGTGAATATCGGGGTTGTTGACTGTTAGTTGCTAAGTTGTGCCTGACTCTTCTGTGACCCCATGGACTGTAACCCACCAGGTTCCTTTGTCCATGGGATTCCCCAGGCAGGAATACTAGAGTGGGTTCCCATTTTTTTCTCTAGGGAATCTTCCCAACCCAGGGATTGAATACACATCTTCTGCACTGGCAGGCAGATTGTTTCCAACTGAGCCAGTAGGGAAGCCTGAATACTGTGCTGCAGGTATCTTTTTGAACTATGATTTTCTCTAGATAGATGCTTCAGAGTGAGATTGCTGGGTCATATGGTAGTTCTATATTTAATTTTTGAAGGAATCCACATACTGTTCTCCATAATGGTTTTACCAGTTTACATTGCCACCAACAATTTCTCCACACCCTCTCCAGCATTTATTGTTTGTAGACTTTTAATGATGGCCATTCTAACTGATGTAAGGTAGTAGTTTTGATTTGCATTTCTCTAAAAATGAGTGAAGTTGAGCATCTCTTCATGTGTTTCTTGGTCATCTGTATGTTTTCTTTGGAAAAATGTCTATTTAGGTCTTTTACCCACTTTTATGGACGGAGGTTCGTGACATTGTACAGGAGACAGGGATCAAGACCATCCCCATGGAAAAGTAATGCAAAAGAGCAAAATGGCTGTCTGGGG
>SJYA01015053.1:5689-18291 GCA_006410615.1 Neotragus moschatus
GTCCTGTGTTCATATGTTTCTTGTGCTCATGCTCAGTCATTCAATCATGTCTGATTCTCTGCCACTCTATGGACTGTAGCCCACCAGGCTCCTCTAGTCCATGGGATTTTCCAGGCAAGAGTACGGAGTGGGTTGTCGTTTCCTCCTTCAAAGGATCTTCCTGACTTAGGATCCAACTTGTATCTCCTGTGACTCCTGTGCTGCTGCTGCTGCTAAGTCACTGCAGTCGTGTCCGACTCTGTGCGACCCCATAGACGGCAGCCCACCAGGCTCCCCCGTCCCTGGGATTCTCTAGGCAAGAACACTGGAGTGGGTTGCCATTTCCTTCTCCAATGCATGAAAGTGAAAAGTGAAAGTGAAGTCACTCAGTCGTGTCTGACTCCTTGCGACCTCACAGATTGCAGCCCACCAGGCTCCTCCGCCCACGGGATTTTCCAGGCATTGGTATGCAAATTCTTTACCACTGAGCCACCTGAGCCCACGTGTGTGCCTAGTCCTTATCATAAAGGACAGTACACTTTTTTTTTTAATTTTTGGCCTCACTGCCCAGCATGCGGGATCTTAGTTCTCTGACCAGGGATCAAACCTGTGCCCCTGCACAGAGTCCTAACCACTGGACTGCCAGGGAAGTCCCAGGACAGCATACTTCTATATAGCACTTGTCCATTTACTTCAAGGATCTCATTAATATACTTCCCACAACTATTACTTCTCTGGTAGTTTCAGTTTCTTACTAAGCTGTCTGAAATATTCCTTTTTATGGTTAGTTATCAGACATTCATCTAGCCACAATAATTATGCAAGCACTTTCCCGCACCAAAAGCAAACTTCTAACTAAGAACTTTTGTCTTCTGCAAAAAGAAAACCAAAGACAAAAACAAACAAATAGAAAATACTACTATCCCTAAAGAAAAATAAAGCAAGGAAAAAAATCTTAGTGAGCATTTATCATTTTACACATAAAGTGTGACTTATAATTTGATTTTTTCCAGCAATATCTCATAAACAGCTTTTATAGATTTATTACCTCACATATGTTCACTTATCCAAGAAAATGTGTTTTACAAAAAATACTAAGGGCATGGAGTTTCTGAAATTTACACTTTTATGTTTGTTATTGTTTTTGATCAATTAATCATAGGGAGAGGATCTGACAATATGGAGAGCATGTGGAATAGTTATGAGCTGAGGAGTCAAGAAAGTTGCAGGCCAACTGAGACTTGTTTGATAAAATCAATCATTTTGAAGAACATTATTTTTTAATTATTTCAAGTTCCTTGATAGGATAAAGTTAAAATCTATGAAGACTGTAGGGATCACTCATGCTGTGATTCTTGCTGAAAATGTCAAATTTAGCTGTAAAGAATTATCAGTTAGAGTGATATTGACACAAATCAAAGCAGCCACACATTTCTGAGAGTTTTTATGAGTGGAAGTATACTATGTTTACTTCAAGGAAAGAATGTCTTATCAATTCTAGCAGTGTTTTCACCCTCAAAAGCTGCATGTTTCTGCTGATGCTAAGACTCATAATCAGTGCTCACAATGGGCTGTAGTGACCTATCCAAAAACTTTTGTTTTTTCTATTATAGTTTCCTTCATGACTACTTTAAAAATAATTGACTTGGAGGACATATATAGTGTGTTTTCAAGAAACAAGGAATATTTTTACATAGTTAAGTGGTCTATTTGGTTATTGAACCCTTTCAAAAACTTGTTTTCATTAGCATCTTGTCCTACTACTCGATCATCCAAATTTTACACTATACAGGCACAGGGTTTTACTGCTACAGTTAATAAGTTTACAAACTCCAGCCTGTGTCCTTTATTATAGATTGTTCATCCTACATATCTATGACCCTGAATTTAGTACTTCTACCATTTATGTACCATGGAAATTATGTCATAAATCATGGCAGATGATAGTACAAAAATTGAGTGATATTTTCCATTAATTTTTTTTTAATTTTTATTTTAATTTTTTTTTTCCATCTCAGGTGTACATGAGTTCCCAATCTTGAACCCCCCCACCTGATATTTTCCATTAAAATATAATTATTAAATGGCATTTAGATCACTTATATTTTCTTAATATAATCTATTTTTAATCAATGAAACATTACATTTTGATATTTCAGTCTTAAACTTTAAGTATGATTTAAATGTTTGCTAAACTAAATATTTTATCTAAAAAAACAATATGTAAATTTAAATTTTAGTGAAATCATCATCATTCTTGGAATAAAAAATTACTTCATTTCTAGCATATTTCAATTTTCTTTGCACTGGAATTAAGAATTTGTGGATTTCCATGAAAACTGATATACTTTTTTTTTCATAAGTGGCAAATTACAACAACATGATTTTCAGTTCAGTTCAGTTCAGTTGCTCTGTGATGTCTGACTCTTTGCGACCCCCATGAATCACAGCACGCCAGGCCTCCCTGTCCATCACCAACTCCCAGAGTTCACTCAGACTCATGACCATCGAGTCAGTGATGCCATCCAGACATCTCATCCTCTGTCGTCCCCTTCTCCTCCTGACCCCAATCCCTCCCACCATCAGAGTCTTTTCCAATGAGTCAACTCTTCACACGAGGTGGCCAAAGTACTGGAGTTTCAGCTTTAGCATCATTCCNACCCTGTTTTGTGGACTATTTAGAAAGTAATGAGTAACAACAAGCAAGATTTCTTCTTTTCTTAAAACTACTTGAATATATGAAGAGTGATGGATAGGCATTTAACTCCACCATCAAAACAAAATCAGCCAAAAATTTGGGGATGGAAATGACACTACATATATCTCTGTCAGTTGACATGATATAGAATATTATAACGGAGATAAATATTTATAATAGCTAGATATGACAGAAACTTTTGTTCTAATTCAAGGAATTTCTAAAATGGGCATTTTTTCTTCAGATTCAGCTTTCCTTCAGGTGATAACTGAGATATCTAGGTCTCTTTCATGCTATGGCTCTGATATCTGGAGGATACAATGGCAAAATGATTGCGGTAATAATGATCAAATTAATGGCATTGGAAGGAATGTGTAGGATCATTTGTAAGAGATTTTGTTAGGCTTGGCCTGCATGAATAACACAGTATGTCAGCTTTCATCCTGTTATCTAGAACTTAGTTATATGGCCATACCTAAGCACTGGACTTGTGAGCTATATAGATTAGCTGTGTTTTCAGGAAAAAGAATGAATTGTTTTATTGAAGATTTAGCCAGTCTCAGCCACAAAATTTAAACACAAAACTTTTCATTCAACATAGCACTGAAGGTAGCACAAGGAATACCTTGGTCCCAGATGACAAAAAAGTTCTTGTCGTCTGGGACACTCATTATATAACCAAATGCTATAAGAAAAATTAGCTCTAATAGAGTCCAAATATTTATCTAATTTTTCTATTGTTCTTCAGAATCCATTTTTAAGAAATGCAATAGTTTTTCCACATGATTGTGATTTCCATAGTTTTTTCCCAACTATATCCATCCTAATTATCTCTTACTTTCTCCAGAGTCAACACACTTCATGCTACATCGGTTTACCTAACTGAATATACTACAGTTTCTACAAGTTCTTTGTCAAAATTGAATATAATTTTCTTATTTGAACAGTTTAGTTTCTGAAATATCCCCCCAACATCAATAAAACTTATTTCAATTTTGCAGCAAAGATTTACATTAATTTATTTAGAAAATGTGTAACATTATTGGATGCTGTTGAATTTGTGATCAAATAAACTCCCAAGTCTTTTCTCACATAAGCCGCTGTGAAAATTCTTCCTCATATATTTGTGCAATCAATATTTAGTGCTATGGATTCCTCTAGGTGTACACCTTGATTTATTAATCTATTTCATATTCATTTTTGTCCATGTATTCAATATATTCTTTTTCTCCCTATATGCACACACAGTAAAGAGATCCTAAAGGATGGGACAAAGGCTTTTCCTTCCTATCTTCCTTCCTTTCTTGCAGTCTCTAAAGCCTACTCTCTCAACTGTTAAGCAAATAAATAGATATATAAACATGAATTTTCAAATCACTGAAATATATTCGTTAAGGCCAAGTTCAATTATCTAAGATTTCAATTATTTGAAATATATTTATAGCTTAATTCTTTTATCTAACATACTGTTTTCTGGGAGTTTTGTAATTCATGGCCTTGAAAAACTCCCTTTTACTTTTTAATTAAAAACATTTATAAAATGCTAATTTTAAGTGATGAAGGGATGTGATGCCTGTATCACACCACAGAAATCTCCGACTTGGAATATATTCCTTTAGCAGAGTTGCTTTCAATGGTGTAAGGAGTAACCCAGGATCATCTTCTTAAAGATTAATTCCCTCCTTCATGGCTTCGTGTACAGGTGATTCTGGGAGGTGCACCAAATGGGATACTCAGGAATGCCATTGTTCATAATGTTTCTTGTCTCTTGCAGCTCCTCAGGCAATGCAGGATAACCCAGTTAATCTTGCATCTTCAGGACCAGGATGGAACCTCAAGCTTTGCCCCCCAGAAACAGCCCAAAGAATATGGAAAGAAAAATCAGGAGAGGTGCTATGCTTAGAACATAAGGATCTGGGTGAAAGACACACTGGAGAAAATTCTAAATTGCAGTGGTTCTTTCTTAGAGCTAATTTCTTTGAGAGGTTCTGGAAAACCATCCTGCTTCTTCCTTTACATAAAGAATCCCTACTTCCCCAGTTTATTTAGAGATTTTCAAGTTTAATCTGATTCCCTGAGAAAATAGTTATAATCGTAAAAACAAAACAGCTACTTAATATGAGGCAGGCACTGTTCTGAGGATATTGCATATAATAACACCTTGAACCCTCAAAATAGCCCATTTTAAAGATCATAACACTGAGGCAATAGTTGTGAAATAATGTGTCTTAAGCAGTAAGTTAAGGAATCAGTTTTAAAATTCAGTCATTATAGCTCTAATTCTGCTCATTTCCCTCAGTCCTACCTCTCAAAAGTAATTAAAATCAAGTGCTCAGCTGCCATATGGGCATTTGCAAATTTCATTCCACTCCTATGGTAGGACTCATTCTCCCCTTTTTATTTTTACCTACGGTTCAAGAGATTGGGTTTTTGTAGAGAACTAAGGGGAGAGAAGCTGTCTTAAATCCTCAAGATGACTATTTAATTAGAGAGAACAAGGCTATTTGTTCAACCTGTGTTTTTCACAGATTTACCCAATAATGGAAAGGTCGAACCGCACACGTCTTGCCCTTATTATCTGCAACACAGAGTTTGAAAATCTTCCCAGAAGAGATGGAGCTGATGTGGATAGAAGAAATATGAAGGTGCTACTAGAAGGTCTGGGATACAAGGTGGATGTGAAAGACAATCTCACTGCTTCGGTAAATTTTGTCATAATGTAGAGACAATGGTCATGGCCTTTACTCCTAAAGAATGTTAGAAAGATTGGTTGTAGCACCAGATACTTAATATCTTGATAGTCTAAACGTCAAATTTGTTTTTGTAGGGTATTTCATGCTTCTATTCTAGAATCTTTTAGCAAGAGTCTGGTGAAACCTTTCCTTGGACAATGTCCCATTAATTCAATTTTATGTCTGTGGCCACAAAAATAAATAAGTAATGTCCCTTACTCTGCACTAGAAATCCTTTAATTCCATGCCATAACTCTTTTTTCAGCTTTCCATGAACTGAAAATTAAATGTTCCTTTTGTATTCCATCAATTTTCATATCATTCAGGAGTGTCTCTTTATTGGATTCCAAGCTGCCACAATAACCAATCACATAGTTCAACATCAGTGGTATTAATATGTTTCTTCCAGGAAATGACTTTAGAACTGAAGGCATTTGCTGCTCGCTCAGAGCACCGGACCTCTGATAGTACATTTCTGGTACTCATGTCTCACGGAATTCGGGCTGGCATTTGTGGGAAGAAATACTCTGAAGAAGTCCAAGACATATTAAAAATTGATGACATCTTTCGAATTTTGAACACCTGCAACTGCCCAGCTTTAGGGAACAAACCCAAGGTGATCATTATCCAGGCCTGCCGTGGTGGTGAGTGCTGATGTCTGTCAGAACACAGGGCCCTGAAGTATTGATCTCATTATCTGTGTGTGTGTCCAGTATTTTTCCATTCCTTTGAGTATACGCTTCAATGTCAAAGAAAAGCTACAATCCTGTTTGGTGAAAGTAGATATTCTTTGACATTACAAAAGCTTCTGTGAATTATATGACTGGTTGGTAGATTTTTGTTCCTTTTTCAACTGAAATATCGCTTTTAATCTTAAGACTTTGATGTTGTTAGAATTAATTTGAGGGTTAGGAGAGACAAGAGTTGTTAAGATAGTTTCTGAGATATATATGTGTATCTGTATCTGAATTAAAGTTATTGACAAATTAGTAAATGATTGAACAGATGTTTAGTGGAGAAAGTTTTCTTGGCTATTGGCAATAACAAGAAACCAAATCTTGTCTTTTCAGAGAACCATGGGGTGGTATGGGTAAATGATTCAGTAGCAGCTTCTGGAAACTGTTCCTTAGTGGCCCCAGAAGATTTTGAGGATGATGCCATTAAGAAAGCCCACATAGAGAAGGATTTTATTGCTTTCTGCTCTTCAACACCAGGTAATGAGTATCTGTGTAAGACAACTTTATGAGCATTACCAATGCAGAAACTCACACCAATACATTAGAAAATGGATATCTGTGTTAAAATTTTCATGAGACTTTTGAAGACTAATTCAAGTCTTCCTCTCAGTTACACCTTCAATTCTCCTTATCCATGGAGACCAAATGAATATACATTTATTTTAGTAAACTCCCATGGTGCAGAATGATTTTTGTACTGTGAGGAATAAATAGATAGGTCCACATGTTAACATCACTTAACATTTCAATTTGCCTACACATGTATTTATAGAAGACTATTTATAAAAGTGGAAAGGCAGAAAAGCAAACAAAGTATACTAAGTCCCTATGGTAAAGGTATTTTAACCAGAAGTGTGGAGTTTATGAAACAGAAAAAAAAAAAAAAAAAAAACAAATGGTTCTGAACTTAGATTTTAGATTATCAGTTCATTTCAGTTCAGTCACTCAGTCGTGTCCGACTCTCTGCAACCCCATGAATCACAGCACGCCAGGCCTCCCTGTCCATCACCAACTCCCGGAGTTCACTCAGGCTCACTTCCATCGAGTCAGTGATGCCATCCACCCATCTCTTCCTCTGTCATCCCTTTCTCCTCCTGCCCCAAATCCCTCCCAGCATCAGAGTCTTTTCTACTGAGTCATGAGGTGGCCAAAGTATTGGAGTTTCAGCTTTAGCATCAGTCCTTCCAATGAACAACCAGGACTGATTTCCTTTAGAGTGGGCTGGTTGGATCTTCTTGCAGTCCAAGAGACTCTCAAGAGTCTTCTCCAACACCACAGTTCAAAAGCATCAATTCTTCAGCACTCAGCCTTCTTCACAGTCCAACTCTCATATCCATACATGACTACTGGAAAAACCATAGCCTTGACTAGACGGACCTTTGTTGGCAAAGTAATGTCTCTGCTTTCGAATATGCTATCTAGGTTGGTCATAACTTTTCTTCCAAGGAGTAAGCGTCTTTTAATTTCATGGCTGCAATCAGCATCTCCAGTGATTTTGGAGCTCAGAAAAACAAAGTCTGACACTGTTTCCACTGTTTCCCCATCTATTTCTCATGAAGTGATGGGACCAGATACCATGATCTTCATTTTCTGAATGTTGAGCTCTAAGCCAACATTTCTGCTCTCCTCTTTCACCTTCATCAAGACGTACTTTAGTTCCTCTTCACTTTCTGCCATAAGGGTGGTGTCATCTGCATATCTGAGGCTATTGATATTTCTCCCGGCAATCTTGATTCCAGGTTGTGCTTCTTCCAGGCCAGCATTTCTCATGATGTACTCTGCATATAAGTTAAATAAGCAGGGTGACACTATACAGCCTTTCCCTATTTGGAACCAGTATGTTGTTCCATGTCTAGTTCTGACTGTTGCTTCCTGACCTGCATATAGGTTTCTCAAGAGGCAGGTCAGATGGTCTGGTATGTCCATCTATTTCAAAATTTTCCACAGTTTATTGTGATCCACACAGTCAAAGGCTTTGGCATAGTCAATAAAGCAGAAATAGATGGGTTTTTTTCTGGAACTCTCTTCCTTTTTCCATGATCCAGAGGATGTTGACAATTTGATCTCTGGTTCCTCTGCCTTTTCTAAAACCAGCTTGAACATCTGGAAGTTCACGGTTCACATATTGCTGAAGCCTGGCTTTGAGACGTTTTTGGGTTATGAGTACTGCCAATTATATTCTGACTCTGTCACTTAGTACTTTGTAAATTAGTTCCAGTTTTTTAGCTTCTCTGGGCTTTCTTTGAATTCCTCACTAATATATGTGAATACAAATATCATTGTCATAAGTCTGAAAACACTTTAGTAATAAATATGGAATATTAACTAAGCATGACATAGAGTAAAGCACACTTTAAATTATTGCCACTATTAATGATGTTTTATGTTGTAGCTTAAATTAAAACTTTTACCTTGAGTTACTTTCTATATCCATGTTTAAATAAAAGTCATCCACTATAGTTTGGAATTTCTTGGACATTAACATTCTCTTGATTACTTCCAGCCTAAAGATTTGCTTCTGATCAGAGAGATGGTATGGGGAGGGAAGAGAGAGGGGGGTTTAGGATGGGGAATATGTGTATGCCTATAGTGGATTCATGTTGATGTATGGCAAAACCAATATAATTTTGTAAAGTAACCTCAAGTAAAATAAATACATTTAAAAAAAATTTTAAAAAAATAGTTTAACCTAGAGATTTTTTCTTATAATGAGATACCATCTCTTAGGAGACAGCGTGCTTTTGCATTATGTTGACCATATCTTGATATAGAAATCTTTTTTTTTTTTTTTCAAAAATGAAAACAATGACACTAGGGGAAGCCTCCATACATTTATAATTTCAGTGTATTTAACAGACTTTAACACTAGATGCAGCTATTAAAAAAATAATCCCAGTCTTCCCCAGAGATTTACCTCCTAGCTGTTATAACCTTCATGGGTCCCCTGGTTTCTTGATATCTATCTTGTTGATTTTTGTCTCATTTTCTTTCACTTTCCTCATGCTTTTTTCCAGATGATTAGTGGAAACTCCAGTTCAGTTTCCTTGAGTTTCTATGAGTAAATCTAGCTTTATATCCTCTGATATTAATTCCAATTACATTGTAGTACTCTTATAAAGAAAAGTGACCATTCTCTAACTAATTTCACTAAGAACGTGAAGAGATTTTGGCCTGCAATTCTCTCCCACCTAATTCCTTTAATTGAAACCATCTTCATTAAGACGGCTGTAGTTTTAGACAGGATTTTAATCTATTACTATTATGCATTTTATTACCATTTCTATTGGCTAAAATGTTTTGACAATTTTCCTATATGTTCCTTTGCATAATTTAAAAATGGCTTTATAACTTCTAAGTCCTACTATTTTGTATAACCAGTCTTTTTTAATATATCTTTTCTATGAGAATGTTTTGTCTTATGATCTTTCCTGCTTAAATCTTTTCTAGGCATGGACTTTTTTTCTGTCAGTACCATTTTCATATTTAATTAGTAACTTATTTGTCTAAATGCTTTATGACCAATATTATTTGATTTTAATTAAATCACAAGGTAGATAAATTTAAAGAAATTTTATTAATATGAATTCCTTGTATAAACGGGTTACTACATTTGTATATTCTTGTAATGTATATTACATCTAATATGCAAATGTATGTTGGGGGCAGAAATTATTACCCTACCTATTACAGTCAAGGCCTGCATTTCAGAGTATAATTAACTTAAATCAAGTCTGTCAGTGGCACTCTTGGGATCCACACTCTGGTATTTGTTCCTTAAGGCCCAGTCACTCCTTTCGATTCTGTCCTGTCTTTCTCTCCTTCTCTATTTGTGGTTCTTTGAACCTCAAAGATTATCCTGCATCACATCTGACCCATATACAGAATTCTTCATATGGCTTTGAAAACTGTCAAGTATCAGTGAAAATATACACAGTGAATGTTGAATAGAGTCACTTAAAGATGGCATACAGTCTGTAAGAAGTAGCAGAAACTCAACAGTCTGCTTTAGCTGGAACAGAAATCCTAGGACTCCATTTCTGTAGCCAAGTGAGAGAGCTTGCACAAAATTTGAAATATGTTTTCTTCATAGATAATGTTTCCTGGAGACATCCCATATTGGGCTCTCTTTTTATTAATAAACTCATCCAAATTTTTCAAGAATATGCCTGGTCCTGTGACCTGGAGGAAATTTTCCGAAAGGTAGGTGCTAGATACCTGAAATGCTACCTCCCTATCTATTCTAACTGGCAACGTCTAAGCAGCGGCTCTGGATCTGTTTTCTTCTAAAAAAATGTCCTTCTTTTCAAATGAGTTTTCAGGTTTTCTTCGGTGAGTCAGCCAACCCAGAAGCCAGTTTCAAGCTATTATGATCTAGAAAACAACCGCTAGAAAATAATCATTTATTTTAACATACCTCTGTCCTGAATAGACAAACGCTGTTGCTGCTAAGTCACTTTAGTCGTGTCCAACTCTGTGCGACCCCGTAGACGGCAGCCTGCTAGGCTCTCCCGTCCCTGGGATCCTCCAGGCAAGAATACCGGAGTGGGTTGCCATTTCCTTCTCCAATAATGCATGAAAGTGAATAGTGAAAGTGAAGTCGCTCGGTCGTGTCCAACTCTTAGCGACCCCATGGACTGCAGCCCACCAGGCTCCTCCGTCCATGGGAGTTTCCAGGCAAGAGTACTGGAGTGGGGTGCCATTGCCTTCTCCGATAGACAATGAGTGGACTCTAATTTACTTGTGTCCAAAACTATTAGATTCAGTAGATTTTAAAAACATGGTCAGTCCATCCTTCGACATGCATATTGCTGATTTGTATAAAGGCAAATCTTTTTAAATCATTTATTTTGCTACTATTTTTCCAACGTAAGTGAAAATCCTTCCCCTCGNGACAATGAGTGGACTCTAATTTACTTGTGTCCAAAACTATTAGATTCAGTAGATTTTAAAAACATGGTCAGTCCATCCTTCGACATGCATATTGCTGATTTGTATAAAGGCAAATCTTTTTAAATCATTTATTTTGCTACTATTTTTCCAACGTAAGTGAAAATCCTTCCCCTCGGGAGTGGGAGTGGGAAATCTATAGAACTTATTTTCCTTTTAGGTTCGATTTTCATTTGAGCTGCCAGATGGTAAGGTACAGATGCCCACCGCTGAAAGAGTGACTTTGACAAGGTGTTTCTACCTCTTTCCAGGATATTAAAGTAAGTAAGTTGAAAGGACAGATGTATGTGTGGTAGGGGTGGGGCAAAATTGGGGGACGAGTGCTGAACTACCCTCCTAGTGAAGATCTCAAGGTCTAGTATAATAAACAGGGGATAACGGAAGGATAACGAAAGCCTTCCTGCTGGTTAGTACAGAGCACACTGCACTTCCCTCAAGGTTCTGCAGAGGTAGATGGCCATTTCTCATGGCTAGTTGTTATAGATTGAGATTTGGCCAGAAGATGATGAAAGCTCATTTTAGACGTTCCTCCCCTTTGCCTCAGCAGGGCAATATTGAGACATAAACATGGGCTCTTCGTTCTTAGGAGTGTGTGTAACCACTTGGTGGAGTCATTTTATTACTTGCATTTAATCTAGCAGAATTCTTTTCTAATGCTTGTTTTATTTCTCTTCCTTTTCCATAGGAAGCCAGGAGTTCTGTCATTCTATAACTGTTTTAGAATTCTGTTGGCAGAAAACAGACATTTCTTTAAACATTTCAATAAATTTGAAAGAGAAATGAAAGGTCATCAGTTTCCTTTTTACCACTCTGAGACGGTACGGAGGTGGAATTTGGAGAAAGTAATGGATTTGAAGTCTTCAGATTTCATAAGAATTGGACTTGCTACTCACACTGTTCTTTCTAGAAAACATTTGGTAGATTGTCTGCTTTAGGGATACAGATATAAATTACAGTAGGTACTTGACCTCAACAAATTTTGAGCTCAACAGGAGATATACAGAGAAGGTAATGTGACAAATAACTTATCCAAAATCTCAGAGTTTATCACTGACAAAGTCATGACTACTGTTTACACAATTCTAGCCCTTCCTTAAGGCATGTCATAACACAAAATACTTGTGTATCTAGGTATCTAGTAG
Organism: Neotragus moschatus; assembly: GCA_006410615.1. Taxonomy (NCBI): domain Eukaryota; kingdom Metazoa; phylum Chordata; class Mammalia; order Artiodactyla; family Bovidae; genus Neotragus; species Neotragus moschatus. The sequence continues at coordinate 17,925 of SJYA01015053.1, forward strand.
TTTACAGTCTCATTGAGAAGACAAGACAGTCAACAAACATGAAACCATCAGCATATAGTGCATGACACCCTATAAATAAATGCTAGGATGAGATGTATGCAAAAGTATTCTTATGAGTTTGCAGTAGGATTTTCACTTAGCAAGGTTATACCCAGAAATGACTGGAAAAACTACTCTTTCACTTGCAAATGTGAGCCTTTTCTAATCCTACCATTAAAAGTGAAGATGAATTTCTGACCATTTGTTGTTTTATTTGGACTTGTCAAATATATACTCACTGGGATTTTTTTTTCTAATTTTTTATTAGTATACATATATACACACACACACACACACACACACACACACACACACACACACACACACA
>SJYA01015054.1:0-18092 GCA_006410615.1 Neotragus moschatus
ATGAGGGGTGTCTCCACACCACTGCCCTTCCCGACCTTCAACGTGGGATAGCTCCTCTAGGCCCTCCTGCGCCTGGGCAGCCACAGCTCCTCGGACGTTGGGTTGTTCCACCCAGCCGCCGCCCCTGGCCTCGGGTGCGGGGTGGCTCCCCCCTGCCGCCGCCTCTGACCTCAGATGTGGGGTGGCTCCTCTTGGCCGCCTGCGCTGAAGAGCGCCGCTTACGGCTGCCACCTTACTTTTTATAAAAAGCCTTCAGTGGTAACTGACTGATACATTTTCAGGGCAAACGCCAAGCAGTGGGTTCAGTTTCCTTTGCCCATAAAACATCCCACCAGACCCTGTGAACGTCAGTGAGAGCTTCTCATCACATCTGCGGGTTGCGCGTTAGGGCCTCCCAGGCGCCTTCAGAGCTTCCTCTGCAGGGATTTACAGTGTTGGCATCACCTATATTGTCACCCTGCTTATCTAACTTCTATGCAGAGGACACTGTGAGAAACGCTGGGCTGGAAGAAGTGCAAGCTGGAATCAAGATTGCCGGGAGAAATATCAATAACCTCAGAAATGCAGTTGACCCCACCCTTATGGCAGAAAGTGAAGAGGAACTAAAAAGCCTCTTGATGAAAGAGGAGAGTGAAAAAGTTGGCTTAAGGCTCAACATTCAGAAAACTAAGACCATGGCATCTGGTCCCATCATTTCATGGGAAATAGATGGGGAAACAGTGGAAACAATGTCAGACTTTATTTTTTGGGGCTCCAAAGACGCTTACTCCTTGGAAGGAAAGTTATGACCAGCCTAGACAGCATATTGAAAAGCAGAGACATTACTTTGCCAACAAACGTCCGTCTAGTCAAGGCTATGGTTTTTCCTGTGGTCATGTGTGGATGCGAGAGTTGGGCTGTGAAGAAAGCTGAGCGCTGAGGAATTGATGCTTTTGAACTGGTTGGAGAAGTTGATGTTGGAGAAGACTCTTGAGAGAGTCCCTTGGACTGCAAGGAGATCCAACCAGTCCATTCTAAAGGAGATCAGCCCTGAGTGTTGATTGGAATGACTGATGCTAAAGCTGAAACTTCAGTACTCTGGCCACCTCATGGAGAGAGTTGACTCATTGGAAAAGACTCTGATGCTGGGAGGGATTGGGGGCAGGAGGAGAAGGGGACGACCGAGGATGAGATGGCTGGATGGCATCACTGACTCAATGGACGTGAGTCTGCGTGAACTCCGGGAGTTGGTGATAGACAGGGAGCGTGGTGTGCTGCGATTCATGGGGTCACAGAGTCAGACACGACTGAGCAACTGAACTGAACTGATTTTCCTTTTCATGCTGAATCCCGATTTTTGGTTCTTTGGTGGCCTTTCCTGCTGGTCTGTTCTGACAGTCATCCAGTGTTTTCATCTGTTCCGTTAATTGCTGACTGTCCACCCATCGCCTTCCACTTGCCGCCAGGGCACGTGCAGTAGCGGTGGGCACTGCCTGCTGAGTGCCCGCCCCGTCCCGGGCGCTGTGCACATGCGTGGAGTGTAGAGAGCCTTAAGTGGAGGTGGGGTGCCTGCAGCTTTTGCCACTGCTCACGGGCACCACTGGGCAACGGGGACCCCCGCTGTCCTGACACTGAGGGGCAGACCTCAGCCATTGTGCGTTAGTGCTGCAGGCACGGCCGCTCAGCTCTTGGCACAGGGTCCTCAAAGGGCATGTGTATCGTCACTTCAGAGGCTGGGGGTGTGCTTGCTATCATCTTTAGACTGGGGAGAAATGATCTAGTAGCTGTATAGACTGACTGGGCTTTTCAGTACTGGCCCCTTCTGCATGTGGGCTCACACACCTTTGATCCATGGCTCTCTGTCTCTTTTTCTAGGTCGAAAAGCTGCTTTGCATGTGCCCAGTAGATTTCCATGGGGTCTTCCAGCTGGACGAGAGGCGGAGAGACGCGGTGATCGCGCTGGGCATCTTCCTCATTGAATCTGACCTACAGGTAAGCCTTTGCGAAGTGAAGTGTTTCTGAGTGCAGAAGACGGTGCAGCCAGGGTTGAAGTTTGTACCCGCTGTGTTCAGCTAGATCGGAGCCGAAGGGTAGGGTACCTGGGCGGTGGGACTGCGACGCCTCCAGGGCTGCGTCCTCGGGGAGGTGTGCTGTGCTCTCGCTAGGCTGAGCTGGCGCTCTGGGAGGGGACTCGGGTTTCGCCTCAGCAGCACCCTGCCGGTCAGACGCAGAGGGGCCATTACTCTCCCTTTCCAAAGGACAGCGCTTCTTGAGATAATCGTGGCGTCTGTTTTAAAACTACGATGGATATGAATTAAGTCTTAGAGCGTGTGTTAATGTGCCTTTTAAAGGTGATTTTAAAAACCCTTGGCAGAATTTGCAACTGTGTTTTCGAAACCACCGTTTTCTCAGCGTCTCAGGACATCTGATGGTGTCCCCTTCTTGGGAATTATGCTTGTCTAGTCCTTCAGCAAGAGACCCCCGAGCAAGCCTGTGGGGGGAGGTTATGAGCTGACTCCCTGCCAGTGATTTTTCCGCTGGCTACTGCTGGCTCTCGTCTCATGCCCCGTCAGAGAGGAGCAGAAGGAAGTGGTGGGAGCGCGTCCTGGGGCGGAAGGAGGCTGAGAGCGGCTGCGGCAGCCCTGCGTCTGGAAGCCTCTCTCTCCGTGAGCGCCTGGCCCTGAGGCCCAGCTGCAGGGCTGGGGGCTCTGAACACTCGTCAGGGAGCCGCCCCGGGCGAGTGCACACGAGCCTTCTGCCGGGTGCTGCAGCCGGCTGGACCCAGGGCAGCAGGGGTCAGGCGTCGGCCCGCCTGTGGGTTGCCGTGCGCACACCCTGCTCTGAGGCGAGGGGGGTGTGGGCGTGCTTGGCTCTGGGCTCCGTCTGTGCTCAAAAGCCATGTGTTTAATTGAACATAATCTTTTGTTTTTTTCTTCAAGCACAAAGACTCTGTGGTTCCGTACCTTCTTCGACTCCTTAAAGGTCTTCCGAAAGTGTATTGGGTAGAAGAGAGCACAGCTCCGAAGGGCAGAGGTAATTTGGCTTAATGTTCCCTGGAGTACGGGAAGCGTCCGTGTGCTCCCTGTCCGTGAGATCGAGGGTGTAGTCCCTGGCGCAGCAGCTAGGTGCCTGCAGCCAGTTCTGCTCCCCCTGGGGGACAGCGGCCTGCCTGCAGTGCTGCAGGCCACGGGTTCCCACGTGCCCCAGAGCCCCACGCAGGGTGGGCCGAGTGGGGCCGCGGGGACCCTCGGGAACCTCTGGGCACGTCCCCCTCGCCAGCAGTGGGCGCCTGGCTGTCCCCCAGCTGGTTCCTCACCCTGCAGTCAGATGAGTCCTCCAGAGGCCTGGCGGCTACTCGGGAGGAAAGGCTGGCGCAGGGCCCTGTCTCGGCAGCTTCCTAGCTTCGTCAGTGTCGCTGCGTCTCCGTTGACTTTTGCGTCTTTGGAGATAGACTAAATCCCTGTGTCTCTGTCTAGCTGGTATTTGATTTTGAAATCTCTTCCGAGACAAAGGGAAAGTGAGATAATCTCCCCTCTTCCTTCCACTGCCCCCTCCCGCCTTCCTCCCTGCTTGCCTCCTTCCTCCCGTCCCTCCTGAAGTATTTACACAGCCCCACTACACGCCAGGCATTGTGCTAAATGCTTGTAATGCTCGTGGTCTTATGAACGGATTTTCCAAGACGCTAAAGTCAGCTTGGAAGATCTCTTAGCATTTCAGAGTTCGTGACCCTTCAGACTGAAGTTTCCTTGTGTTTTTTTTTTTTTTTTTTTCATCTCAGGTGTACATGAGTTCCCAATCTTGAACCCCCCCCCCCCACCTCCCACTCCACATCAACTCTCTGGATCATCCCCGTGCACCAGTCCCAAGCATCCTGTATCCTGAACCGAGTATAGACCGATGATTTGTTTCCCACACGACAGCAGACATGTTTCAGTGCCATTCTCCCAAACCTTCCCCCCCTGAAGTTTCCTTGTAATCTCTGAGGCCTGAGTCCCCCTCCTTCAGACCTCACTGCGGCTTGATGCCTGCAAACAGGCCCTGTCCTCTCTCTCGGTGGCATGGCCTGCATTTGTTAGTGGGCTCATCTGCTGGACCCGTGCTGTCCTCAGGCACCGCCTGTGTGTGTCTGCCTGGGCTCCTCCTGCCCTTTGGATTTTCGCCGTCGCTGGTGGCTGGTGTCAGCCTAAAGCTGACAGACCCTAGATTATGCAGATATCCTGGAATCGGGAAGACTACAGGTGAAAGAGAGCGTTGTAGGAAGCGAGGCGCCTGTGTGCACCGTTGCTGTCTAGTCTGGGGAGAGGCAGAGTCCTAGAAAAGGTTGATCCTAGTTTATTTCAAAACATGTATCACTTCTGTACGCATGGACTCGCTCTCGAGAAGTTTTGGGCTTCACTGTGAGATCGTTGGAGCTATATAAGTGCCTGCTTACTGGGTGACACCTCAGCCCCCCGTGTCTGCCCCGGCAGTGTCGCTCAGCTGTGATGCGTCCGGAGCAGCAGCCCCTCGGGGCTGTCCCTGGACCAGCAGCTTCAGCTCCGGGGGCTTGTCGGAAGGCAGAGTCTCAGCCCCTGCGTTGGAGCTGCCGGGTTAGGACTCAGGCCAGGGAGCAGACAGACCGCTTCAACAAGCCCTCCCGGGGTTCCGGCCACACTCATGCTTGAGAAGGACCTAGAGTTGTGTCTCTGGAACACGTGGAAAAGTAGACACGTGGCGAGTGGCTGTCATGCGTGCGTGTGTGTGTGTGTGTGTGTCCTTGAATCAACACGTGGCGGTTGGCTGTTGTGTGTGTGTGTGTGTCCTTGAGTTGACACGTGGCGTGTGGCTGTCATGCGTGTGTGTGTGTGTCCTTGAATCGACACGTGGCGGTTGGCTGTTGTGTGTGTGTGTCCTTGAGTTGACACGTGGCGGGTGGGCTGTCGTGTGTGTGTGTGTGTCTCCTTGAGTCGACACGTGGCGGGTGGCTGTCGTGTGTGTGTCCTTGAGTCGACACGTGGCGGGTGGCTGTCGTGTGTGTGTGTGCGTGCGTGCGTGTGTGTGTGTGTGTTTGTGTGTCCTTGACGTGACGGGTGGCTGTCGCGTGTGTGTGTGTGTGTGTGTGTGTGTGTGTCCTTGAGTTGGTGCTCCGCGTCCAGGACGGGTCTCGTGCTCAGTAGGGACCCGGCCTCCACGGCGGCAGGGCTGGCGTTCCCTCAGGGCCCCTGGCAGAACTGCCGCTTCTCTTTGGGCCTCTGGGTGCAGAGCTCCCTCCTGCCCTGAGGCCTTGCTCCTGAGAAGCCCCTCCTGAGACTCAGTCAGGGCTGGGCGTGAGCGCCTGCAAGGAGCTGAGCACGCCTCTGGACGCTCTGTCAGAAGAGAAATAAGCGCTCAGTCTCAAGGGATGATGGTTGGTATTTGGAAATCAGCCTCCGTGAGGTGTCTCCCACACACTCAAGGCTGAGTTCCCAGTTTCACGTAGGTTGGAAATAAACCATGTGGCTGTTTTGGTAAAAGGCACTGTGATCTCAGACTATAAATGGGCTCAGGAAGCATCTAAGTTTCTTGAACTGAAACATTTTGTTACGAGGATGGCAGGGGTGTTTCTCAGGAAACATGCTGGGCCCCTACCCCGTTGGAGGCCTTGGGAGTGGCCTCCGCAGGGAGCGGGTCCTTGACAGCGTGTGAGGGGGAGCATCTGGGCAGGGTGAGGGTCTGACTCCTGTCTCTCCGCCTCCAGGTGCCCTCCCGGTGGCCGAGAGGTTCAGCTTCTGCTTGGTCACTCTGCTGTCTGACGTGGCTTACAGGGACCCTTCTCTAAGGGGTGAGGTAAGTACACAGCAACTCGGTGTGCCTTTGCGTGTGCGCAGAGTCCCCCGGTGATGGCGGGACGGGAAGCAGGTCCTCAGGCTGCTGGTGTTGGCGCATGACGCGCGACGGATGACACCGCTGAGCAACACGGAGTTCTGTTTGCAGGGCTGCCCCCGCTGACCCCCGGGTCCGGGCCGGCCTGCTTTCCCGGCTGCCCCGTGCAGCGAGAGGCCCTGTGTCCGGATCAGAGGGGCTCTTCCAAGAGGAGCACTTCTTTCCAGGAAGTGGGGGCCGCTTGCTCCTTTAAGTGCCCAGCTTTTCCCTTTAGTTTATTTATTAGTTCAGTTTAGTTTCCTTTACCCTTTAGTTTCTTCTGGTGGAAGCGCTGCTTCAGCGCACTGCATGCTCTCTCCCAAGAGGAGGAGGGCGGTGACGGCTTCGCCTTGCGCCGCTCCGTTGCAGCGTCGGCCTCCCCGCGGCTGGCCTCAGGCCCTGCCGGGGAGCCGGGCCTGCCTGTGCGCCCGTGCTCTCAGCTGGCTGCCGCTCTCAGCTGGCTGCCGCTCGTCAGCCCCGTCTTCTGACGTTTAGAGTCGCTTTCCCTGCTGTCACACTGTGACTCCGCTTGTCCCTATTTCTGCCGTTACGTCGGCCTCCACCCGTCTTTCTTAGTTGCGATTCTTTCTCGGGGACCGTTTCTCAGTTGCGATTCTTTCTCGGGGACCGTTTCTCAGTTGCGATTCTTTCTCGGGGACCGTTTCTCAGTTGCGATTCTTTCTCGGGGACCGTTTCTCAGTTGCGATTCTTTCTCGGGGACCGTTTCTCACTTGAGATTCTTTCTCGGGGACCGTTTCTTAGTTGAGATTCTTTCTCGTGGACTGGCTTAACAGGAAACAAGATAGAGTACAGTCACATGTCGTCATTTAAAACGCGAACGGGTTTTTAATCAGTAATACCCGCTGAAATAGAGAAGCCGCCACAGAACACGTGCTATAACTTTAATGCGTGAAACGGACAGAGCGCCACTTTTCACGTCCTCACGGCTTCCGTGTCGCTTGACAGAGCGGGAGCTGCCGGCCCGTCGCTGCAGACCAGTCGCATACTCTGTCTGGATTCCTTCCCTGCAGCGACGGGGATGAGAGAGGCTCAGTTCAGAGCCTGGCCCACCCGCTGCTGACCCCCTGGGTCAGCAGTGTGGCTGAGGGCAGGGCTCAAGGACCAGCCAGGGGTGGAGACCTGGGCCACACAGTGTAGACAGTGCTAAGCTGGACTCAGCCTGCGCCGTGGGCTTTTGTGGGGCTCCATGACAGGCCAGAGAGGCCAACCCTTCGGGGGAGGGACACAGCCTGGGGCAACAGGTATGGAGAGGCCGACAGACCTCACCTCCGTGAGCCCGTCCGGCAGCACCGCGAAGGGGCTGGAGAACCAGTGTCCCATCCCTGGACGTCTGGAGTCTGGCTGAGCCTGGTGATGACCTGGGCGGTCCCAGCTCCCCTGGCGTGGCAGTGGGAGGCCATTGCTGACGCTCTGGACTCCAGTGAAGTCAGGCTGGCCATCAGCAAGGCTGTGAATCGTAGGAATGAACTGAAAGAACCAAGGGTGCTGAGCCGTGAGGGGAGCCAGGGGCCTTCTGGACTGGCTGAGAAGCAGGCCGTGTTCCCGAAGGTGTCGCCCGCCTCAGCAGAGCTCCTGAGGGCGGGGCTCGGTCATGTGCGAGGTGGGACGCGAGGCCGTCCACGCCGCCTCTCGTTCTGAGCTGACTGTGTGGCGTCGACCCGATTTCCGGCTGAGTCTGTGCGCCCTACCCACCCGGCTCTTCCAGATACTGGGGGCGCTGCTGCAGGTTCTGCACGTGCTTTTGGGGATGTGCCAGGCCCCGGAGACTCAAGAGAAAGGTATGGCTCCTCTCTTTAATGACATTTTCATTATCCTCTCCCTGGCATTTCCCAGTCTTCAGAGCGCCTCTTCTTTGAGACCACTGCACCTGTGGACATTCCTGCGATTGCTCTTGGGCCGGGAGGCGGAGTGTGGGCAAGGGGGACGCTGGGGGCGGGTCATGAGCACAGCTGTCCTGCCTGAGTCCCAGGCCCCCCCTCACCCTCCGCGGCCTCAGTTTCCTCCCCTGTGGCCTATTTGGAGGTCCTTTTTCTTCTGGTGGGAAGCTGTCTCCCTGCTCCCAGCAGGACTGGCTGCACTGGTGCCGGCCTGGGCGGAAGCCCGTCAGGTGGTGTGGCTGAGGGTGCTCAGATGTCTCGCCACGGGCCGCACCTGCCGCTGGGCTGTGGGCGGGTTGGAAAGGTCAGCGCCGGGATGGGTGCTGTGGTCACGCTGTTCGGGCACTTGGATTTGCAGTCGAGGGGTGGTGAGGCGGGGGCCCGGGTCCCCTGGGTGCCGCCACGGTCTCCCTTGTTTTCCAGAGTACCTCTGCAAGCACGCGGTCCCGTGCCTGCTGGGAATCACGCGTGCCTTCGGGCGGCACAGCAGCTCGGAGGAGTCGCTCCTGTCCAGGCTCTTCCCCAGAGCACCCCCGCACTCCCCCCGCGTCCCTGAGGAGCTGGAAGGTGTGCGCAGGCGGTCCTTCAACGACTTCCGCTCCATCCTCCCCAGCAGCCTGCTCACCGTGTGTCAGGAGGGCAGCCTGAAGCGGAAGGCCAGCAGTGCGTCCAGCGTCGCGCAGGTGGGCCGTGCTCCCGGATGGCCAGGGCCCGGGGCTTGCGAGGGCCCTGTCATGGTCTGAGGGGACTCAGAGGCTCTCGCTGGAGTTCTCTGCAGGGTCGCGGCTGCCACGTCCTTTCTGAGGTCTACACGTGAGTCATCTCCGGGCGCGAGGCTCTTGTTTCCTGGCCGTTGGGTACAGCTCTGTTCTGAACAGGAGATGGTGCCCCTAGGAAACGTGTGACTGGCTCGTGGAGAAAGCCAGGGAATAACAGGAACTTGGCTCAGTAGCAAGAACAGAGCGCGTGGCGAGACCCAGCGCATGCACAATCGCAGCAGAGAGCCGCAGCTGCGGGGCCTTCAGGGAGGAGGGGCTGAGCGAGGTGGTGTTGGGAAGGTCTGACTGCCTTTCTGGTCTGTGTTCCAGGTCAGCCCTGAGCGTGGGGCGCCCCCTCCCAGTCCCCCCGGAGGATCTGCCTTTCACTGCCTCGAAGGTGGGCTTCGCCCTCGTGCAGAGCGCGCCGGCCAAGCCGGGGCAGGGCCCAGGCCCCAGGCCCCCCGCGGTGTGTGAGTGGCATGCAGCTTGGCGCCAGGCTGACAGGGCACCCATTTCCTGTTCCCGATTAACCTTCCTACACTTGAATCTAAAAGTGTTTCCAACATGGAAACCTGTCGAGAGGGACGTGCAGGACCCCTGGCGCCGGCCGCCTGGGCCTCGGTGTGCTGGCCTGTGGAAGTGCCCGTTTTCAGAGGACAGTGTTGCTGGCCGGTCCTTCTCTTGTCTCTCTCCATTTCAAGTCGTTAAGGGCCGGGGCGACGTCAAGGCGTGTAGTGAGGAGACTGAACAAAAGCTTGGCTTTCGTGGCACTTCCTGTGGAACTTGCTGTCCACAAACGACTCTCGGGTCATTTACCGAACATGGTCGCCTGCCAGCCTGCACCGTCAGACCCACGTTAGGCAGCCTGTGGCGTCGCCTCCAGAGACTGAGACAGGGTCGGGTGGGCCGCGGGGGCGCACGCCGTGGAGCCCCGCGCTCCTCTTCCAGGTGGCGCTTGCTTGAGAGCCTTTCTCAAGGGCATCTGAGACGCCTGGGGAGTTGTTTTTAAAAAGCAGAGGTGTGCCTGAACCAGTTGAGTGTGGACAGGATGGGTACACTGTCTCCGGGCTGTGAGAGGACAAGTGCACACCCTAAGGCCAGGACACGCCTAATCCTGCTGGAGGGAGCCCCCGTCCACAGCTGCCCCCTCCGCCATCACACCCCTGAGGGCCCTTGGCCTGGGAGCCTGAGGTCAGGGCCATCCCCGTCGGGGCTGGCGCCAGGCCCGAGGGAGACCACCTGCCCTGCGCTCCCGCTCCCCACTCCCCCAGTGGTCCAGGCCCTCTCCCAGGCACCACAAGGATTTATCTTTAAGAAGGTTTTCTGAAAAGCACAGGTCCGATCATTTCTTTTCCTGCTTAAAAGCTCTTGGTGATCTCGCAGCGTAAATGTCAAGTCCCAGCCTCTTTACCCCTGGAGCGCCCGCCTCCTGTTTGCGTGTCTGCCCCCCTCGCTGCCTCTACCACGCGGGGCTTCGACCTCGCATTGTGCTGTGCGTCCAGGAGGCGCCCTCTGGTCACAGTTGCTGGCCTGCCTGTGTGACTGGCTTCATTTTTACAGTGAACTGGCTTGTCCTTCGGAGAAGGCGATGGCACCCCACTCTAGTACTCTTGCCTGGCAAATCCTTGGACGGAGGAGCCTGGTAGGCTGCAGTCCATGGGGTCACAGAGTCAGACACGACTGGGCGACTTCCCTTTCACTTTTCACTTTCATGCATTGGAGAAGGGAATGGCAGCCCACTCCAGTGTTCTTGCCTGGAGAGTCCTGGGGATCGGGGAGGACACGACTGAAGCGACTCAGCAGCAGCAGCAGGCCTGCTCTTCAAGGGCAGGGCCTGGTGGCCTGCTGCACGTGCACGTGCTGAGGCCGTGGCCCTGGTTAGGCTGTGAGCTCTGGGTCTCTGCGTGCGGGAGCACGGAGACCCGCTCAGCGCCTCTGCAGCGCCGAGTGCAGCAGGGCTGGGCCCGCGCTCGGCCCACAGAGCTGCCGCCTCCCCGCCTCCCGCGGCGGGCACCACCACTCTCTGCTCCCACATCTTCACCTTGGTGAGAGTCCACCGGTCATGGTGCCCTGTGGCATCTGTGGCTGGACTCACTCGCTCTGAGGGCTGCTAGATCTCTGCCTGGCGCTGCAGGTGGCATCCTACCCTTTGCGCGGCTGAGCGGTGGTCCACTCTGCGCTTGCAGCAGACCCTTTCCTACCTGCCTTTGGGTACTCAGGCTGCTCTGTGTCCTGGTTGCGGTGAGCAGTGCTCCTGTGGACCCAGGGGCGCGTGCGCCGTCTCGGTTCATAACTCGGATGTATGCCCAGGAGTGAGATTGCTGGGTCCCGTTGGCCTCTGTTTCTTAAGGGAAGGAAGGAGTTGGAGTGTCCGCATCGGTGCGGCCGATGCCTCTGGCGGGTGTTGCGAGGGTGCCGGTCGCGCGCTCTGAGACCCACTGTTGCTTCTGCCCTGTCAGCCTCTCACTCACCCGACGGGAGCGCCCCGGAATCCGACTACTACTTCTCTGCCGTCAGCTCCAGCTTCTCCGTCTCTCCTCTCTTCAACGGCGTCACCTACAAGGAGTTCAGCATTCCCCTCGAGATGCTCCGGGAGCTCTTAAACCTGGTGAGCAGAGCGAGGAGCGGGCAGCCCGCGGGCAGACACCAGAGAGGCTTTAGCAGCCAAGGTGCGACTCGCCGGGTGTCCAGTTAAAGAGACGAGGCACATGTCCTCGGGATCCGTGTGGCACAGTCCCATCTCGCCCCTGCAGCAGCCATGGGGGGAGACGGCCACGAGCCCCCACACCAGAGGGGCTTTAGGCGGAAGGTCAGTCTGGCCTGGAGCCTGGGCGCTTCCGCCTCTGGCCGTGGAAGCCTCGTGTCCCCGGTTCTCAGGGAGCGGCTGCTTTTCTGTTTGCCCCCCGCCCGGTCCAGCGTAGGAGAGGCCCTGGGTGCTGGGGTGTGGGGCGGGGCGGGGCGGGGCGCTGGTGGCCTCTCTCTTCGCCCCGCTTTTCAGCAGGAGGTGGTGAGGTGGTTTCGTCGTGGGCAGGCTCTGCCCCTCCATCCCCGACTGTGTCGGCGGTGGGGGGCGCGGAATGCTCACCAGGCCTCATCTCCCTGCAGGTGAAGAAGATCGTGGAGGAGCCTGTCCTCAAGTCTCTGGACGCAGTGGTCACAGGTGTGATGGAGGTGCGTCCTCTGAGGGCTTCCTGCCCAGGTCCCCTGGCAGTGCCCTGTCCTGACCGCTGAGCAGTGGCCAGTGTGCCAGCTGCACAGGTGCGAGAGGCTCGGAGGGACCAGAGGTGGGTGTGGGAGCTGAATTTCAACCTGGCCTCGACAACTCTGGTCCTTGCTCCAGGTTCCGTGCTGGNTGTTCCAGGTCAGCCCTGAGCGTGGGGCGCCCCCTCCCAGTCCCCCCGGAGGATCTGCCTTTCACTGCCTCGAAGGTGGGCTTCGCCCTCGTGCAGAGCGCGCCGGCCAAGCCGGGGCAGGGCCCAGGCCCCAGGCCCCCCGCGGTGTGTGAGTGGCATGCAGCTTGGCGCCAGGCTGACAGGGCACCCATTTCCTGTTCCCGATTAACCTTCCTACACTTGAATCTAAAAGTGTTTCCAACATGGAAACCTGTCGAGAGGGACGTGCAGGACCCCTGGCGCCGGCCGCCTGGGCCTCGGTGTGCTGGCCTGTGGAAGTGCCCGTTTTCAGAGGACAGTGTTGCTGGCCGGTCCTTCTCTTGTCTCTCTCCATTTCAAGTCGTTAAGGGCCGGGGCGACGTCAAGGCGTGTAGTGAGGAGACTGAACAAAAGCTTGGCTTTCGTGGCACTTCCTGTGGAACTTGCTGTCCACAAACGACTCTCGGGTCATTTACCGAACATGGTCGCCTGCCAGCCTGCACCGTCAGACCCACGTTAGGCAGCCTGTGGCGTCGCCTCCAGAGACTGAGACAGGGTCGGGTGGGCCGCGGGGGCGCACGCCGTGGAGCCCCGCGCTCCTCTTCCAGGTGGCGCTTGCTTGAGAGCCTTTCTCAAGGGCATCTGAGACGCCTGGGGAGTTGTTTTTAAAAAGCAGAGGTGTGCCTGAACCAGTTGAGTGTGGACAGGATGGGTACACTGTCTCCGGGCTGTGAGAGGACAAGTGCACACCCTAAGGCCAGGACAGGCCTAATCCTGCTGGAGGGAGCCCCCGTCCACAGCTGCCCCCTCCGCCATCACACCCCTGAGGGCCCTTGGCCTGGGAGCCTGAGGTCAGGGCCATCCCCGTCGGGGCTGGCGCCAGGCCCGAGGGAGACCACCTGCCCTGCGCTCCCGCTCCCCACTCCCCCAGTGGTCCAGGCCCTCTCCCAGGCACCACAAGGATTTATCTTTAAGAAGGTTTTCTGAAAAGCACAGGTCTGATCATTTCTTTTCCTGCTTAAAAGCTCTTGGTGATCTCGCAGCGTAAATGTCAAGTCCCAGCCTCTTTACCCCTGGAGCGCCCGCCTCCTGTTTGCGTGTCTGCCCCCCTCGCTGCCTCTACCACGCGGGGCTTCGACCTCGCATTGTGCTGTGCGTCCAGGAGGCGCCCTCTGGTCACAGTTGCTGGCCTGCCTGTGTGACTGGCTTCATTTTTACAGTGAACTGGCTTGTCCTTCGGAGAAGGCGATGGCACCCCACTCTAGTACTCTTGCCTGGCAAATCCTTGGACGGAGGAGCCTGGTAGGCTGCAGTCCATGGGGTCACAGAGTCAGACACGACTGGGCGACTTCCCTTTCACTTTTCACTTTCATGCATTGGAGAAGGGAATGGCAGCCCACTCCAGTGTTCTTGCCTGGAGAGTCCTGGGGATCGGGGAGGACACGACTGAAGCGACTCAGCAGCAGCAGCAGGCCTGCTCTTCAAGGGCAGGGCCTGGTGGCCTGCTGCACGTGCACGTGCTGAGGCCGTGGCCCTGGTTAGGCTGTGAGCTCTGGGTCTCTGCGTGCGGGAGCACGGAGACCCGCTCAGCGCCTCTGCAGCGCCGAGTGCAGCAGGGCTGGGCCCGCGCTCGGCCCACAGAGCTGCCGCCTCCCCGCCTCCCGCGGCGGGCACCACCACTCTCTGCTCCCACATCTTCACCTTGGTGAGAGTCCACCGGTCATGGTGCCCTGTGGCATCTGTGGCTGGACTCACTCGCTCTGAGGGCTGCTAGATCTCTGCCTGGCGCTGCAGGTGGCATCCTACCCTTTGCGCGGCTGAGCGGTGGTCCACTCTGCGCTTGCAGCAGACCCTTTCCTACCTGCCTTTGGGTACTCAGGCTGCTCTGTGTCCTGGTTGCGGTGAGCAGTGCTCCTGTGGACCCAGGGGCGCGTGCGCCGTCTCGGTTCATAACTCGGATGTATGCCCAGGAGTGAGATTGCTGGGTCCCGTTGGCCTCTGTTTCTTAAGGGAAGGAAGGAGTTGGAGTGTCCGCATCGGTGCGGCCGATGCCTCTGGCGGGTGTTGCGAGGGTGCCGGTCGCGCGCTCTGAGACCCACTGTTGCTTCTGCCCTGTCAGCCTCTCACTCACCCGACGGGAGCGCCCCGGAATCCGACTACTACTTCTCTGCCGTCAGCTCCAGCTTCTCCGTCTCTCCTCTCTTCAACGGCGTCACCTACAAGGAGTTCAGCATTCCCCTCGAGATGCTCCGGGAGCTCTTAAACCTGGTGAGCAGAGCGAGGAGCGGGCAGCCCGCGGGCAGACACCAGAGAGGCTTTAGCAGCCAAGGTGCGACTCGCCGGGTGTCCAGTTAAAGAGACGAGGCACATGTCCTCGGGATCCGTGTGGCACAGTCCCATCTCGCCCCTGCAGCAGCCATGGGGGGAGACGGCCACGAGCCCCCACACCAGAGGGGCTTTAGGCGGAAGGTCAGTCTGGCCTGGAGCCTGGGCGCTTCCGCCTCTGGCCGTGGAAGCCTCGTGTCCCCGGTTCTCAGGGAGCGGCTGCTTTTCTGTTTGCCCCCCGCCCGGTCCAGCGTAGGAGAGGCCCTGGGTGCTGGGGTGTGGGGCGGGGCGGGGCGGGGCGCTGGTGGCCTCTCTCTTCGCCCCGCTTTTCAGCAGGAGGTGGTGAGGTGGTTTCGTCGTGGGCAGGCTCTGCCCCTCCATCCCCGACTGTGTCGGCGGTGGGGGGCGCGGAATGCTCACCAGGCCTCATCTCCCTGCAGGTGAAGAAGATCGTGGAGGAGCCTGTCCTCAAGTCTCTGGACGCAGTGGTCACAGGTGTGATGGAGGTGCGTCCTCTGAGGGCTTCCTGCCCAGGTCCCCTGGCAGTGCCCTGTCCTGACCGCTGAGCAGTGGCCAGTGTGCCAGCTGCACAGGTGCGAGAGGCTCGGAGGGACCAGAGGTGGGTGTGGGAGCTGAATTTCAACCTGGCCTCGACAACTCTGGTCCTTGCTCCAGGTTCCGTGCTGGGGCACACCCCTCGTAGTGCTGGCACTGCCGGCCTTGCTTGTGAGCGTGCGGTATGTGCCCGGCCGCCTCCCGTCCTTAGCCTGTGCGGGGCCACGGCCCACAGCTGCTGACGCGGTCAGGAAGTGTCACTGCCCGGAACCCTGGCAGCGCTGGGCCAGTCCCCTTTCGCATCTCTGGGCGGCGTCAGTGAAGGAGGGAGCAGAAGGGGACCGGACGATGGGCTGTGTGGGTCACACCCATACCCTGCCTGCAGGCCAACCCCAGCGCCGACCTCTACTACGGTGCCTTCAGCGATCCCCTGTGCGTGGCTGTGCTCAGGATGCTACGAGACACCCTGTACTACATGAGAGGTGAGGGCCGCGCTGCTGTGCCCCGACCTGGGGCGGCCGCTGGGGGCGTGGCCTCGCCGTCCTCGCTTGAAACATGGTCTCCTCTGCTCTTCTTGGTGCTGAATGCGCTTCGTGACAACAGTCTTGGCGACCACATGGTGTCCAGCGGGCATCTCTGCTTTCCTTAGCCATTTCCCCATCTGACCTTCAGCGCTCCTGGGAGCCAAGCCTCACTGGGGCCACAGCAAGGGCTAGGCTGTGGAGGGCAGTGGGCATGTGCAGCTGGGCTGACCCAGAGCCTGCGGCCTCTCCAGACCGTCTGCTCGTGTCTGCTGCCTCTGGGGCCTCCTCACCGCCTGGGCCCCGAGGACACACGTTGGGCCAGGCTGCAGGCTCCAGGTGCCTGCTGTGTGAGTCCTTCCCCGTCCGCGTCCAGGTCCCCACGTATGATAGGTGACCCCTTTTCAGGAAGTATCGCTGGAGTTCAGTCGCTCACTTGTGCCCAACTCTTCGTGACCCCATGAATCATAGCACACCAGGCCTCCCTGTCCATCACCAGCTCCCGGAGTTCAGCCAAGCCCATGTTCATTGAGTTGGTGATGCCATCCAACCATCTCATCCTCTGTCGTCCCCCTCTCCTCCTGCCCTCAGTCTTGCCCAGCACCTTTTCCAATAAGTCCCCTCTTCGCATCAGGTGGCCAGAGTATTGGAGTTTCAGCTTCAACATCAGTCCTTCCAATGAACACCCAGGACTGATCTCTTAGGATGGACTGGTTGGCTCTCCTTGCAGTCCAAGGGACTCTCAAGAGTCTTCTCCAACACCACAGTTCAAAAGCATCAATTCTTTCAGGGCTCAACTTTCTTCACAGTCCAACTCTCTCATCCATACACGACCACTGGGAAAACCATAGCCTTGACTAGATGGACTTTTGTTGGCAAAGTAATGTCTCTGTTTTTTAATACGCTGTTGTTATGTTATGTTGGTCATAACTCTCCTTCCAAGGAGTAAGGGTCTTTTAATTTCATGGTTGTAGTCACCATCTGCAGTGATTTTGGAGCCCCCAAAATAAAGTCTGACACTGTTCCCACTGTTTGCCCGTCTATTTCCCATGAAGTGATGGGAGCGGATGCTGTGATCTTGTCTTTTGAATGTTGCACTTTCAGCGAACTTTTTCACTCTCCTCTTTCACTTTCATCAAGAGGCTCTTTAGTTCCTCTTCACTTTCTGCCATAAAGGTGGTGTCATATCTGAGGTTATTGATATTTCTCCTGGTAGTCTTGGTTCCAACTTGTGCTTCTTCCAGTCCAGTGTTTCTCATGATGTACTCTGCGTATAAGTTAACTTATATCACTGGAGTACTTCCTGTTAATGAGGCGGTTCTGGAGATGGGATGCCCCTTTGTGTCTGGCGTGTTCAGCGTCAACTGTTCTGACAGCTTAGGACACAGCGTGGCGCTCTCCCCTGGGAATGACTTTCCTGAGTGTTGGGTGGCCCGAGTGCAGGGCGGGCGTGCGTGCCCGTCCAAGTCCGCCTGGTGGGCCTCTCTGGGAGCGCGGGGCCGCCTCAGCACGCGCTCCCAGGGGCCTGTCTGAGGGGGAGGCCTGAGCGTGCGTGCCCTCTGCCCGCAGACCTGCCCGCCTCCTTTGTGAAGGAGGTGCACGATTTGGTGCTGGAGCAGTTCAGCAGCAGCCAGGGGGAGCTCCAGAAGGTCCTGCACGACGCCGACCGGGCCCACAGCGAGCTGAGCCCCCTCAAGCTGCGCTGCCAGGCCAGCGCTGCCTGCGTGGATCTCATGGTCTGGGCGGTGAAGGACGAACAGGGTGGGTTCCCCGGGGATGGAGGGGGCGGGGCCCGAGTCAGGGGCGGGGTCTACCCGAGGAGGGTGGGGCCTGAGTTGGGTGGAGCCTGGCCCAGGAGGTGGGGCAGGGCCTGAGTGAGAGGGCGGAGTGGTCGGTGGGATGAAGTGGTCCCGGAGGCAGGACAGGAGCAGGGAGCTGCCCAGAGTCCTGGGTTTGGATTCTGTCACCGCCTGGGTGTGGCGCTTGGTGAAGGCACCTGTGGCAGGCGGCATCTGCTGAGGATCTACACTCGCCTGGGTTCTGAACTCAGGTGCAGAGAATCTGTGCGTCAAGCTGTCTGAGAAGCTGCAGTCCAAGACTTCCAGCAAGGTCATCATCGCACACCTGCCGTTGCTCATCTGCTGTCTGCAGGTCCGTCGCTGGCCCCGGGAAGGGGTGGACTCCTGTCCGCAAGACCTTCTCACAGTGTCCAGGCCGAGGCGGGCACCAGTAGCCGGGTCTGAGCTGCTGTGTCTGGGAACTTGAGCTCGAGCCTGCCGCGGACAGGCTCACTGCTGGAAGGCCGCTGCTGACGGCTAGTGGGCTTTCTGCGAGCAGGGTCCAGGCACAGCCGTGTCCCATGTTGCGGAGGCTGCCCAGCGTGTGCTGGGCATTTCCAAGGCGGCAGACGGGCACCTGTCCTGTTGAGGCTCTGACCCATCCCAGGCCCCATGACTCTCATCTGCCTGTGCAGAAGTAACATTCCCAGTGAGCCCCGTCTCCCCTACGTAGCTTGTGGAGGTGAAGGGCAGGTTACCAGTGAATCTCACCTTTAGGTGGAGTCCCCAGCGCCCTGTTCTGTCGTCATGCCTGGTGGCACGTGGACATGGCACGACTCCGGCCATAGTGGGGTCTGAGGGGGTGAGCGCCTCCTGTGGCCCTTGACGGTCCCTGTGCGTTGCAGGGCCTGGGCCGCCTGTGCGAGCGGTTCCCGGCGGTCGTGCACTCGGTGACACCCTCCCTGCGGGACTTCCTGGTGGTCCCATCCCCTGTGCTAGTGAAGCTGTACAAGTGCCACAGCCAGCC
>SJYA01015055.1:0-10095 GCA_006410615.1 Neotragus moschatus
AAGGTCCGTCTAGTCAAGGCTATGGTTTTTCAGTGGTCATGTATGGATGTGAGAGTTGGACTGTGAAGAAGGCTGAGCGCCAAAGAATTGATGCTTTTGAACAGTGGTGTTGGAGAAGACTCTTGAGAGTCCCTTGGACTGCAAGGAGATCCAACCAGAGCATTCTGAAGATCAGCCCTGGGATTTCTTTGGAAGGAATGATGCTAAAGCTGAAACTCCAGTACTCTGGCCACCTCGTGCAAAGAGTTGACTCACTGGAAAAGACCCTGATGCTGGGAGGGATTGGGGGCATGAGGAGAAGGGGACGACAGAGGATGAGATGGCTGGATGGCATCACTGACTCAATGGACATGAATCTTAGTGAACTCCGGGAGTTGGTGATGGACAGGGAGGCCTGGCGTGCTGCGATTCATGGAGTTGCAAGGAGTCAGACACAACTGAGCGACTGAACTGAACTGAAGGTATCTTCTCATGTTGGTTTCACAGTAACTATGCCAAGTGGGTCTTACCCAATTGTATAGATGGGGAAACTGATGCCATAAATAACATTTTTGGAGAATACAGCCAAGCCCATTTGTTTATATATTTCGACTATTGTTTTGCCCATAAAATCGAAAATATTTATGATCTGCCTTTATAGAATGGTTTTTGACGCCTGCTGTAGAATCTCCAAGCTCTAAACCTATATCAGGGCTTCCCTGCTGGCTCAGCTGGTAAAGGAATCCACCTACAATGTGGAAGACCTGGGTTCCATCGCTGGGTTGGGAAGATCTCCTGGAGAAGGGAAAGGCGACCCACTTCAGTATCCTGGCCTGGAGAATTCCATGGACTGTACCAAGCCAGATGACAACTATCTAGAGAAATACATTTAAAAAAAAAATAAACAAAAACCCAAACTCACATTCTCTCCTAGGCTTCAAGAAAAAGAATTGATATGATAAATGGCCAAGAACCAGACCCCAACCTCACAGTATCTTTTAATTAAAAATATCACTGGAGGACTTCCCTGGTAGTCCAGCGGTTAAGACTCTGTCCTTCCAATGCAGAGAACAAGGGTTTGATCCCTGGTCAGGGAACTAAGGTCTAAGATCATTAGGGCACCATCACTGTTTATAAATCTTGATGTATCCGGTAGAGGGGGCTTCCCTGGTGGCTTAGCAGTAAAGAATTCACCTGCAATGCAGGAAACTCAGGTTTGATCCCTGGGTCAGGAAGATACCCTGGAGCAGGAAATGGCAACCTACTCCAGTATGCTTGCCTAGGAAATCTCATGGTCAGAGGAGCCTGGCTGGCTAAAGTCCATGGGGTCACAAAGAGCAGGACACGACTTAGCAACTAAACAACACCCTGGTAGTGGGTCACATCAGAGATGAATAAGAGCTTCCCTTTCTGCCTTGTTGCCAGGAAGCTTGGAACTACCTTTTGTATAAAACTGAGATGATATGCCTTAGCCTAGTATTCTGACACAATCATTCCCCCCAAATCCCAGTCTCTTGGCCCCTTAATTGTTTACTTTTAAAACTGTTGCCCCAAATGTTTTATTTTTTCCCCACACTTTATTTTCTTGCAGATTATATTCCATTACAGGTTATTTAAAGATATTGAATTCTCTATGCCTCACAGTAAATCTTTGTTGCAGATCTATTTTATGTATAAGTTTGTATCTGTTAACCCCATACTCCTAATCTGCCTCAACTTTTATTTTTTAAATTAAAGAATTTATTTTTGGCCACATCACATGGCTTGCAGGATCTTAGTTTCCTGACCAGGGATCGAACCTAGTACCTCCACAGTGAAACCATGGAGTCTTAACCACAGGGCCGTTAGGGAATTCTGACTTTTAACAGCCAGTTATTTTAAGCTGTCTTCTTTCAAGAAGTAGAAAGGGGATACAAATAACTGGTGATTATTAGGATATAGCGGTGTTGGCACCATTCATTTCATGCTGCTCCTGGATGGAGAATTTCCAAGGAAGTGGATGCCTCCCCTAGAACCTGAGATGGGCTCTCCCATGGTTTTGGAATTATTTCCCAAGAGTGAAAGAGAAAAGCACAGAAGAAGAACAAAGCACTGAGCTTGGAGTCACCCAACCTCAGGTTCAAATCCTGGCCTTGCCTCTCGGAGCATTATGGAAGCTGTTTACATAACCTCTTTGGGTCCAAGGTTCCTCACACGTAGAATAAACACCCCTTGGGTTTATTCGAGAGGATCAAACAAGACAGTGTAAATAGCTGTGCACTGTAACATGCAAATTGTAATCACTCCCATAAATTCATTGTCAAAAAATAACGGTAAGTACTGTTTATGGAGAACTCACGACCTGCCAGGCCCTGCACTAGCTACTTCACTTACAAAGACTCAGAATTCTTTTTAGAAACCGGATAATGAAACTGGTTCAAAAGGATCAGATAATGCCCCCACTTCCACAAAACAAAACAAAACTGTCTCACTGGGCGAGAAGGATTACAGTATCAAAAGAAAGGCCAGGATTTTTGGAGTCTACAAGCAAACTGAGGGAACCAAGGGCACAAGGGTATGTCTGCTTCCAACTGGCATAAAGGTTAAGAACATGGCTCACCTCAAAATAAGCATTCAAATACTTTATAGCAATGACTATCAGGAAAGGACAGGAATAAAGGGATGGGGAGTGACGAACAGGGTATAGTATGAAAAGCTATATTTACTATTAAACTATTCTATATTTGTATATATGCTGGGAAAGACTGAAGGCAAAAAAGTGGGCAAAAGAGGATGAGATGGTTAGATAGCATCACTGACTCAATGGACATGAATTTGAGCAAACTCTGGGAGACAGTGAAGGACAGGGAAACCTGGCAGGCTGCAGTCCTTGTGGACACGGTTTATCGAGTGAACAACAACGACTCTATATTTATAAAATGAAGGGGGGAAACCCACTGTCTTTCTTAACACANATAGCATCACTGACTCAATGGACATGAATTTGAGCAAACTCTGGGAGACAGTGAAGGACAGGGAAACCTGGCAGGCTGCAGTCCTTGTGGACACGGTTTATCGAGTGAACAACAACGACTCTATATTTATAAAATGAAGGGGGGAAACCCACTGTCTTTCTTAACACAGATCACATTTCATAAAGTTGCATAAACTCTTCTCAGTTGATGGGACCACGCAGAAGGCAGAGACTTAAAATTGGGAGCATCTGCTTAGGAGTGAGATTTTCTCAAAAGAGCATGAGTTTTAAAAGATTATGCTCTTTCTTTGATTTGATCCCAGAGTTGTAAGCAGCTAGAACAATCTCGCTTGGCCCAGGCCCTCCTGCATTTTTCAGGTGGGAAGAAGGAGGGGGTGAGCAAGAGTGGCTAGTGATTTGCTGGGTGGCTCAAGGGCACCCAGCAAATCAGTGACAAAGCTCCACCTAGACCAGAGGTCTCTTGATTCCCAGGCTGGTCTCTTTTCCAGACTCCCAGCAGAGATTCCAGTACTTCTCTGAGGAACCAGCACCAGGACTGGCATGAGAAGGTGAGTAAAGGACAAAGAACACAAGACCCACTGGGAGCAGTTAAGCACCCACAAGTACCTAGTATCTCAACAGGTACTGAGTCTAAGGTTCTTCCTGGCCCCTGCCCTTCTTCCTCTAGGCTCCCCTAAGGGTGGTCAACTAACCTTACCATCCCTTTCACCTCCCCATCTCTCCCGCTTTCTCCTCATCACCACCCCCATCCCTCAAGGCCAGAATTTTTCTGCTGAGCCATCTGGGCCGGGGTGGGGTAGGGAGGAGTTGGTTTACCTGTCCGCACAAAGTAGCAGTGCAGGGAATGCACATAGACATCTTCACTCACAGACTTGGCTGCAGCCACCAGGGCCTGGCCCACGATCTGACCCCCAAACAGCCGCCGAGTTGACGGTACCCAGTAATGCGTTCCTCTGTGGGGAGAGGGGGACAAGAGGAAAGACTTGGGGGCTGAGCCAAATCCTATGACCTTCAGTGAGCCTCCAGTGCAGGATTTCTTAACCTGATTGGGGTTTGTGATCCTTTGAGAATCCAGTGAAAACCTTTCCCTAGACAAATATCCTAACATCACTCTATCTACAACTCCAAGGCTTTATCTGTGGACTTCAGTTAAGGGTAATGAACCACTCCTTGTATTTTACACTAGGAGAACAGGGATCAGAGAGGGAAACTGACTTGAGAAAGGTCACACAGTTCACAAATTGCCATCCGTAGCAATATCTGGGTCTTTTGATCCCAAGTCCAATATGTCTTCCATTGCTCATACGAGGCAAAGACATAAGCTTGTCTCAACGCCTTGAGTAGACCAAGATGAACCCCACAAGCTGCAGGTGGACTGCATTAGCTCTGCCACTTACACCCCTCAACTTTGAAAGACCAGTTCTTAAAAGAACTAAATTTAGAGCTTGGAGACCGTCAGACTTCAAGTCTAACCCATTCAGTGCACAGATGAGGAAACACAGCCCCCAGAAGTGAAAAGTCTCCCCCAGTGGAAGATTAAGAATTAAGATTAAGTCTCAAGCTTCCCACTGCCCAGCCCAGCATTTTTCATATAAGGCACTGCAAAATTCCAGGCAGTTACTTGTAGTTGGTTAAATGGGGGAAATTAAGTTAGTGCCTAAAACAACTTCCAATAAGCCAGGAGGAGCCTTGGAAGCTGGAACTGTTACATCCCCAGTTACAGTCAAGGAATTTAAGTGACATGAGGAAGGAAACTGGCTCAGGCTTCAGAATGAATAAGGAGCTACTAGACGCCACCTCGGAGAAGGCGATGGCACCCTACTCCAGTACTCATCTGGAAAATCCCATGAACAGAGGAGCCTGGTAGGCTGTAGTCCATGGTGTCTCGAAGAATCGGACACGACTGAGCGACTTCACTTTCACTTTTCACTTTCATGCATTGGAGAAGGANGACAGAGCAACTGAACTGAACTGAACTGAACTGTGGTCCACGTGATCAAATTGGTTCATCTTTTGTGACTGTGGTTTTCACTCTGTCTGCCCTCTGATGGAGAAGGATAAGAGGCTTATGGAACCTTCCTGATTGGAGAGACTGACTGAGGGGGAAACTGGGTCTTGTTCTGATAGGTGGGGCCATGCTCAGTAAATCTTTAGTCAGATTTTCCATTGATGAGTGGAGCTGTCTTCCCTTCCAGTTATTTACATCAGGCAATGGCACCCCATTCCAGTACTTTTGCCTGGAAAATCTGATGGATGGAGGAGCCTGGTGGGCTGCAGTCCATGGGGTCACTAAGAATCGGATACGATGAGCACCTTCAGTTTCACTTTTCACTTTCATGCATTGGAGAAGGAAATGGCAACCCACTCCAGTGTTCTTGCCTGGAGAATCCCAGGGACGGGGGAGCCTGGTGGGCTGCCGTCTATGGGGTCGCACAGAGTCGGACACGACTGAAGCGACTTAGCAGCAGCAGCAGAAGGAAACAGCTGGAGCTAATCCACGAGGACAGGTAGGATAAGTCCAGGTTGCTGAACTCCTGGCCATGTGCACACTTGAAATTCCAGGTAGTCTTGGGGAGCAACCTTCGGCTCTTTATAATGCCACAGTCCTTTCTTTAGTAAATGATGTCCTNGCATGCACTGCTACACTCAGTGCCCCCTGACCCTGAAGCAGGCCACCATTGACCCATGCCTCTGCCAGAAACTCCCAGATACCCACAGGCAAGTCCGGGGCAGTCTCTTGCACGGTCACTGCTCCTTTCTCCTGGTCCTAATGCACACAAGCTTCTGTTGTGTCCTCCAAGAGTCTGTTTACCAGTCCTGTGTAAGTTCTGGAGGCTCTATGGTGAGGTTAATGGCAACCACCTCCAAGAAAGCTTATGCCACACCCGGCCTGCTGCACCCAGAGCCCCTGCCCCTGCAGCAGTCCACTGCTGACCTGTACCTCCACAGGAGATACTCAAACACAGTTCTGTCTCTGTCTCTATGGAAATACAAGGTACACATATGAGTAAAATATGATTTCATTGCTCATCTGTTGCAGAGTGCTTTAATTAAAACTTTGGTGATTTTATATGGTACATAATGTTGAGTAAAGGCATTTTAAAATAAGATAAAGATGATTGTGTACACATGTGTCAAAATATTTCTCTAATTTCATTTTTTGAGCACCAGTCTACTCTCCTTGATGAATCTTAATGCCTTAATTGTAGCACATCTCCCCAAGTCTTTATAGGTGTTTGTTTATCTAAGAGTCAGTGCAGTTAGGAAGTATAACTGTCTTAACAGTTAGAACTAAAGATTCTCCAGACCAGAATTACTTAGGAAAAAAGTATGATTAGCATGCTTTAAGGCTAGTTTAGAAGGTTCTAGTATAACAGCCAGGAAGATCCAGGAGTAGCCGCCAGGAAGACACAAACACACAGGAGTCACATTTTCTTATGTGACATAAAAAAGAAAAAGTGAAAGTGTTAGTTGCTCAGTCGTGTCCAACTCTGTGACCCCATGGACTCTAGCCTGCCAGGCTGGTATGTCCATGAAATTCTCCAGGGAAAAAAGGTGGAGTGGGTAGTTATTTCCTTCTCCAGGGGATCTTCCTGATCCACCCAGGGATCAAACTCAGATCTCCTGCACTGTAGGCAGATCCTTTACCATTTGAGCCACTAGGGAAGCCTTATGTGTTATAACAAAACCTAAACTCAAAGTGAGAGGGATTTGGTCATCTCCCCAGTCTTTATTCTGCACACACAAATGAGCGTTAGGACATTTAGTCCTCAAACTTTTATTAAAAGCCTATAATGTGCCAACACTAGGCTAATGATTTGAAAGCTTAAAGATACTTCTGCATGCCGGAACATACTCCTTTGGTGAATACTTACATGGTTTTCACCATAATTGTTTATTTCAGCATCCACATAGCTCAGCTCATCTGGCTTCTGAGTGGTGACTTGCTGTCCCTGAAGGATTTTTTTCTTTCTCTCTGTCACTCCGCTCCACAGTCACAGCAGTACCAATGCCATTGACCCTCCTTAATCTTAGCTCCCACCATCTCACCTCCTGACCCCTGCCTCATATCTTTCCTGCTCATTCCCTACAATTTGTTGTTGCTGTTTAGTCACCAAGTCTTGTCCTATACTCTTTTGCAACCCCATGGACTACAGCCCACTAGATTCCTCTGTCCCTGGGATTTCCCAGGCAAGAAAACTGGAATGGGTTGCCATTTCCTTCTCCTGGGGATCTTCCTGACCCAGGGATCAAATCTGCCTTTTCTGCATTGGCAGGCAGATTCTTTACTGCTAAGCCACCTGGGAAGCCCAAAATGGAAAATAGAACCAGCTTATCCAACTAATTTCAATCAGCGTTTACCCAGCATGGCACTACCTTTATGCACATGAAAGCACTCAGTGCTTCCTGACTTAGGAGCAAACGGACATATATAAAACTTTGTAAAGAAAGGTGAAGCAAAAAAAGAAGGAAATGATGAATCTGATTTACACAAAACATATTGCTCTGGCTTCTACACAAAGAATAAAAATGAGGATTCAGCCTTTTCAGAGGAAGAATTTGGATGACCTGTATCGTATTGCTTTTTCCTTTTGTGCTTTCTCTGCCAGGTGGTGTCCAAGAAACTGTGTCCTTTTTAATTCAGCCTTTTTTAGATACATTTTTAAGCTATAAAAAAGATAACTGGATATAGCATGAATTCTGTTTCCATTTTTACCTGACAGACTCCTTATCCATTCATTTTCTATCCATTACAAAAATATTAAGGAGCATCCACAGTGAGCCTAGGAATTATGCCAGAGTAGAATATAATTACAGAAAATTAGAGTGAAAAAAAAATACCCTGAATTTTAGGGTGTATTATACATCCACAAAGAAAACTTCCTGCTTAATAGCACAGTTTAACTGCCTAAATAAAGCCTTGCCCCTAATTCTGTAGTCTTAGTAAAGCATAGACTCATACATTGCACTTTGGACATGACACCAAAATGGAGCTGAATTCCTATTTTGAGTAAAAAGAGTCTTGAAAAGGTTTAGAATGCATTTACATACTGCTGTAGTAAAGTGCTGTATTAAGCCACCTACTGAACCCTGTTGCATCGAACCTCACTTGCCATGAGTGGTGTGCTGTTGATTTGGAGAATATTGATGGCTTTCAGCTCTTAATAGGGCAGCTATCCTATTTTTATTCTGGCACCAACCGAAATAACACATATTTCATACTTAGAGGTAATACTGAGCTGAGCTGAATTCAAACTACTGACCTGGAAGTGAATAGTCTCATTTTTCTTTATATCAGATTCTGAAGTTTATCAGTTCCTTGATCCACTTAGAAAATGAGCTTAGGAAAATCTCCACTTTCTTCATTGTCTCTGTCTCTCTCACACACACGCATATACTCACTCTTTCTCTCCTATGTCTTTATCACACAGGAGTTGCACATTTATAAATGTCAGGAAAACTAAAATCGGGGATATTAAAGTACAAGGTCTTTAAGGAACATATTCTTTTAAGGATGCCAGACTGCCAGCCTCCAGGAAAGTCTCAGTGACCTGATGTCCTGGATGAACTGGGCCAAGTGCAATACCGTTGATGAGTTTCATCAACCAGGGAAGATTTTATCCCTGGAGAGGAGATTGGAAGTGGACACCACACCTAGACAAATTCACATCTTATCACAATTCCTATTTATTCTAAGGGCCTGTTCATCTTGTCTCAAATTCATTGACGCTCCTCTTAAGAGGGCTTCGGCAGGATGTGAATCAAGAACTTCCAGATGTACAAGGTGGATTTAGAAAAGACAGAGGAACCAGAGACCAAATTGCCATCCTACACTGGATCATAGAAAAGCAAGGGTTTAAAAAAAAAAAAATCTACTTCTGTTTCGCTGATTATGCTAAAACCAATGGCCATGTGGATCACAACAAATTGTGGAATATTCTTAAAGAGATGGAAATATAAGACCACTTTACCTGCCTCCAGAGAAACCTGTATGCAGGACAAGAAGCTGCAGTTAGAACCAGACATGGAACAAAGGACTGGTTCTAAATTGGGAAAGGAGTACGTCAAGGCTGTATGTTGTCACCTTGTTTATTTAACTTATATGCAGAGTACGTCATGCGAAATGTTGGGGCGGATGAATCACAAGCTGGAATCATGCAAAATGCTGGGCTGGATGAATCACAAGCTGGAATCAAGATTGCCGGGCAAAATATTAACAACTTTAGATATGCAGATGGTACCACTTTAATGGCAGAAAGCAAAGAAAAACTAAAGTGCCTTTTGATGAAGGTGAAAGAGGAGAGTGAAAAAGCTGGCATAAAACTCAGCATTCAAAAAACCAAAATCATGGCATCTGGTCCTATCAGTTCATGGCAAATAGATGGAGGAAATGTGGAAACAGTGTCAGATTTCATTTTCTTGGGCTCCAAAATCAATGGAGACCGTGACTATAGCCTTGAAGTCAAAAGATGCTTGCTCCTTGAAAGAATAGCTATGACAAACCGAGACAGTGTGACATCACTTTGCCAAAAAAAAAGCAGAGACATCACTTTGCCAACAAAGGTCCATATAGTCAAAGCTATGGTTTTTTCAGTAGTCATGTACGGATGTGAGAGTTGGACTATAAAGAAAGCTGAGCACCAAAGAATTGATGCTTTCGAACTGTGGTTCTGGAGACTCTTGAGATTCCCTTGGACTGCAAGAGATCAAATCAGTCAATCTTAAAGGAAATCAGTCCTGAATATTAACTGGAATATCTGATGCTGAAGCTGATGCTCCAATATTTTGGCCACNGGATGTGAGAGTTGGGCTATAAAGAAAGCTGAGCACCAAAGAATTGATGCTTTCGAACTGTGGTTCTGGAGACTCTTGAGATTCCCTTGGACTGCAAGAGATCAAATCAGTCAATCTTAAAGGAAATCAGTCCTGAATATTAACTGGAATATCTGATGCTGAAGCTAATGCTCCAATATTTTGGCCACCTGATGCAAAGAGCCCACTTACTGGAAAAGATTCTGATGCTGAGAAAAATTCAAGGAAAGAGGAGAATGGGGCAACAAAGGGTGAGATGACTGGATGGCATCACTGACTCAGTAGCCATAAGTCTGAGCAAACTCAGGGAGATAGTGATGGACAGAGAA
>SJYA01015057.1:0-10079 GCA_006410615.1 Neotragus moschatus
CCCAGTCATGTCTGACTTTTTGTGACCCCCGTGGACTGCAGTGCGCCAGGCCTCCCTGTCCCTCACCATCTCCCGAAGTTTGCCCAAGTTCATGTCCTTTGTGTCAGTGATGCTATCAAGCCATTTCATCCTCTGACCTCCTTGTCTCCTTTTGCCCACAATCTTTCTCAGCATCAGGGACTTTGGCAATCAGTAGGCTGTTACCATCAGATAACCACAATACTGGAGCTTCAGCTTCAACATCAGTCCTTCCAATGAGTATTCAGGGTTGATTTCCCTTACACTTGACTGGTTTGATCTCCTTGCAGTCCAAGGGACTTTCAGGAGTCTTCTCCAACACCACAGTTCAGAGGCATCAATTGTTTGGCCTTCTGCCTTCTTTATGGTCCTGCTCTCACAACTGTATGTGACCACTAGGAAGACCACAGCCTTGATTATATGGACGTTTGTTGGCAGAATGATGTCTGTGCTTTTCAACACACTGTCTAGGTTCGTCATCATTTACCTGCAAAGAAGAAATCATCTTCTGATTTCATGGCTGCAGTCACCATCCACAGTGATTATAGAGCCCAAGAGGAAATCTGTCACCAGTTCCACCTTTTCTCCCCTTCTATTTGCTATGAAGTAATGGGACTGGCTACCATGATCTTTGTTTTTGGTTTTTTGATATTTAGTTTTAATCCAGCTCTTTCACTCTCCTCCTGCACCCTCATCAGAAGGCTCTTTAGTCCCTCTTCATTTTCTGCCATCAGGGTGGTATCACCTGCATATCTGAGGTTGCTGATGTTTCTTCCCCCTATCTTGATTCCAGCTTATAACTCACCCAGCAACTCACCAAGCCAGCATTTCTCATGATGTGCTCAACATACTGGTTAAACAAACAGGTGACAGACAGCAGACAACCTGGTCATACTCCTTTCTCAATCTTGAAACAATCAGCTGCTCCATATAGGGTTCTAACTGTTGCTTCTTGACCCATATGCAGGTTTCTCAGGAGACAGGTAAGGTGGTCTGGTATTTCCATCGCTTTAAGAACTTTCCACAGTTTGTTATGATCTACACAAAGGCTTCAGCATAGTCAATGAAACAGAGGTAAATGTTTTTCCAGAATTTTCTTGCTTTATCTATGATCCAGCAAGTGTTGGCAATTTGATCTCTGATTCCTCTGCCTTTTCTAAACCCAGCTTGGACATCTGAGAGTTCTTGGTTCACATACTGTTGAAACCTAGCATGCAAGATTTTAAACATGATCTTATCAGCATGGGAGATGAGTGCAATTGTCTGATGGTTAGAACATTCTTCAATACTACCCTTCTTGGGAATTAGGATGAGGATTGCCCTTTTCCAGTCCTGTGGCCACTCTTGGGTCTTACAGATCTGCTGACATATTGAATGCAACACTTTAATGGCATCAGCCTTGGGTTAGGGTGTTGTAAATTCCAAAACCTCATATTTTCTGATGCCTCAACAGCCCCACAAAGAGGCTCGGAGCATCCCACCCAGATGACTAGGTGCACTCGGGTGACATGGCTGGTACCTGGCACAAGTTCCCCTTCTTACCCTGCCCTAACAGAGACCTAGTGTTGACATTCAAACACAGTAGTGAAATGCCCTCACACCTTTGGTTGTATTCTCCATCCTACCCCCAATAAAGACACTTGCCCACAGGTCCTCGCTTTCTCGGCTGCCCATCTACTTGGGTATGCCTGCTTTCTTGCTCACTCTCACCCCCGTAACCTGCTTATGGCACGGATCTGAGTATAATAACTTTTGCTGTCTGCACCCCTCCCTTGTGTCCCCTCTTGTGGCCACATCTGACTGAGCATCATGAAAAAAAATGTAAACAGCAGGAGAGGACAAGGAGCTCAGCACGACCCCTGATGAACTTGCCTTCCCAAGGGCATGTCCAGTGAGATTTCAGCCTGCGCTGATGTACCACTGCCCACACGGGCTCACTCTGGGCTGGTGTGTCCACATCAGGAGTATAACCCATGATTCTGGGTTTAGAGTCGTAAGTATGACTTTGGAAAATGCACCTCTTTAATGCCCTGGTAGAAAATAGTGCTCAGGGTGGTGAAAAACCCTCCCGATACTGACAAAGAAAGAAAGATTAAAAATACCAGAGATGTTTGCCTGGAGAAGATGAGACTGAACAGGAACCAGAATTTGTATCAACAGATGAGGGGCCATTGGAATGAGGTAGTGAGGTGAGAGTCTTCTTATTCTCATGGCTCTGAAGAGCAAAACTAGGTACAGATTTCCTTCCCATAGAAACACACACTTTTTAACCAAAACTAAGCCTATTTAATAAAATTTGTCAAGTCCTATTTTGCTGAAAATTTTCACTTTCATCTTGGGTTCAAAGGATTTGTTAACAAAATTAGTCACCAACATTGAATTATCTAGCTTACTTTCAATACACTAACATTAAAAGAAAAGAGAAAGAGAAGCAACAGAGGGTGCATCACCAACTGGTTCTGACCAACATCAAGACTCAACAGCAGCAGGAAGTCCTGGATCTCAGCACATTTGGAGTCCCAGTCAGGAAAAGGTCCGAAGCAGCGCATCCGCTCCATGGGTGAGACTTCAAAGACTGCAACTGGAGTTCCTGCCTGTAATCCCAAGACAGAGGCAAACCGATATCATCATCAATCTGTGAGGAAATAGCAGCTCTGGTTTCATGTTAATGCATAAAACTTGGAATGTTGTTAAGTCTGGGGCTTGATGGGCCAACCCCCCTCCTGGGGCTCAACAATCTCAAGATTTGGCCGTTATCTTATCTATGATGCTGCAAGTCTTGCAGTCACTCACAATCAGGATAGCATCCAGGCAGGTAGAAGCAAAGTCAGAGGCCTGCTCTGCTTTGTCTCTGAAGCCTAAATAAGGCTATTTATTTTGTTTCCCTAGCAAGCACAAAGTCCACCATACACGGGAGTCTAGAAGGAGAGAGTAGGAAATTGTATGCATGAGAAGGGGCAGCTGGTATCCAGTCCTCTACTAAGAGTGGATTCAGTAACTCTCCACCTACAGGGAAAGGAAAGACTGCTTCTGAGTCAAAGTCCTTTCCTGTGTCCAGGGCATCCAGCTGTTTCGCCAAGTGGACCCTCGGTTGGGAAAGTGACACAAGTACAGAACCAACTAGACATCAGAGGGACACATTCCCCTGGATTTTGTGTGAGATGAAATGAAATTCAGAAGGATAAGCAGCCTTTCAGAGACTGTGTCCCTCATGCCCTCTTCCTGCGTGAGACTCATCTACTGAGGTCATTCTTTCTGTTACAACTTTCCTTCATCTCCCTTTCTTAATCTCCTCTGTTCCTGGTGGTCCATGAAAGGCTGGTAGGAGTAGGAGGCCCTCAGCTATCAGTGAGGGATAAAGACAGGGGCGCATGGCTGTCAGCATCCACTCAGTCTACAACCCTTCTTAAGAGAAAACGCCTCCTTTCATCCTGTACACTGTACTTTACTACCTGTTTACAGGACTTTGAAATGTAGTCTTGAAATAATTACGTCTTTATCTTACGATGCCTCTGGAATCAGTGTAGCAGGTAACACTTGGGTAAAGAGGGATCCCTCATAGCCATATCTCTACGGAGCCTGAGGTTAAATTTTTCTTACTTTTTTTTAGACTTTAAACTTTTCATTTTGTAGTGGGGGTATATCCAGTTAACAATGGTGTGGTACTTCCAAGTTGAACAGCGAAGGGACTCAGCCATACATGTATCCATTCTCCCCCAAACCCCTCTCGCAGCCAGGTTGGAATGTAAAATTGAGCAGAGTTCCATGAGCTATACAATAGGTCCTTGTTGGTTATCCATTTTGAATATAGCAGTGATTTACATGACCACCCCAAAGTCCCTAACTATCCCATCTCCCCAGCAACCATAAGTTCATTTTCTAAGTCTATGAGTCTCTTTTTGTTTTGTAGGTAAGTTCATTTGTATCATTTCTTTTTAGATTCCAGATGTAAGGGATGTCACATGATATTGCTCCTTCTCCAACTTGCTTCACTCAGTACGACACGCTCCAGGTCCATCCATGTTGCTGCAAATGGCATTATTTCATTCTTTTTAATGGCTGAGTAATATTCCATTGTGTATATATACCATCTCTTTTTTATTCCTCTGTCTATGGACATTTAGCTTCCCTCCATGTCTTGGCTATTGTAAACAGTGCTGCAATGAATATGGGGGTGCATGAAGGCAATGGCACCCCACTCCAGTACTCTTGCCTGGAAAATCCCATGGATGGAGGAGCCTGGTGGGCCACAGTCCATGGGGTCACTAAGAGTCGGACACGACTGAGCGACTTCACTTTTGCTTTTCACTTTTATGCATTGGAGAAGGAAATGGCAACCCACTTCAGTGTTCTTGCCTGGAGAATCTCAGGGACGGGGGAACCTGGTAGGCTGCCGTCTATGGGGTCGCACAGAGTCAGACACGACTGAAGCGACTTAGCAGATATATCCTTTCAGATCATGTTTTTCTCTGGATATACACAGGGTCCTATGGTAGCTCTATTTTTAGTTTTTTAAAGAACAGCATGAGGTTAAATTAATCCCCTTGTCCTGGAAAATAACCTGAGCCATCTGGGAGCCGGGACTGAAGACCAGCTCCTGTGGGATGGTGGGCATTTGAAATGGGACAAGGCACAGTTTTATCAGAGATAGTGTCTTATTTATGCTGAAGACTGGCCTGGGGGTTAACCAGGAACAATAGATGAAGATGAACTGCATCCCAGCATTTAATAACCACCCAGAAAGTAGGTTCCAGAGAAGCCAGTCATGGGTAATAATAGGATTTCTAGGGACTTAATACAATGAGTTCTCCAAAAATGCAAATATATATATGTGTGTGTGTGTGTGTGTGTGTGTGTGTGTATGTGTATATTAATATACACATACACATATACAGGCATTATATATAATTACATTACATATATAACTGTCTTACACTGACATTGTATATATCCATATGTATAACTATATCTATATTTATATCTATAGCTATATAGTACTGCCGCCCTGTATCCAGCACTTGACTGGGCCAGTAGCCCCTTTAGAGGTAGAAGGAGAGGAACATTTCACTGTACAAACGGGATCATTCCCAACATTTAGAACTTTTAAATAACTCTTTTCATTTGGAATTCATGCACACTTGGACACATCTCTATCCTAACTCCCATACCATCCTAGCAAGGAAAAAAATCAGGAAAGCCTTGGGCCAGCAGGACTTCAGATATTGTCTGGCCATTCCCAGGAGGGCAGAGTCCAGCAGTATTCTTGGCCCAGGGGCAGGAGTTGGAGGCCCATCTCATCGGCCTTCTAGGGAACTGCAGGAACAATAAGGAGAAGCCAGGCTCTTCTCAATGTCTGCTCTGGGGTGCTGAAGAAGTTTCATGGAAAACAATAAAGAATTTTCCAGTGTTAACCCATTTTTTTGCTTCCTCCTACTTCCTCCTACTGTCTGGTTTTTTAAGGACGAATGAAGATTGCTTATGTCATACACATTTGGAAAATGCTAGAATGATAATAATGACTATGATAATAATAGAAAACTTTGCCCAAAAAAAAAAAAAAAAATCTGGTATTGTCAGACTGAGACAATGATTCTCAAACTGTGGCCTGAGCATCTTTGGGGACTTGTTAGAAGTGCAGATCCTCGGCCACATCCATACCTCATGAATCAGAAACCCTGTGGATAGACCCAGTTTTGGGGGCTGTCACAAGCCCAGGGTACTCTGACACACAGTTAAAGATAAGATCTGCTGGTGTAAGGTGACTTTAAGCTGAACTAACTAATTTAGAGAAAATTAGTTAATGACTCTTTCACTTAAGGATTTGGGGACAGGGAGAGAGTTGAGAGCCTGAGTGTCACACCAGGCTAAGATGTGCGCTCTGACACTGCACAGGAAAGAACCACAGACTCCTGGGCTGTCAGGCCAAACTCTACCCTCCAGGTGTAGAAAGAGGATGAGGAGGACTCTCTGAACATTCTTAGTGAGTACATGCAAGCTAAGGCGTTTCAGTCAGGTCCAACTCTCAGCTTCCCTGGACTGTAGCCCGCCAGGCTCCTCTGTCCTTGTGATTCTCCAGGCAAAGATACTGGAGTAGGTAGCCATGTCCTCTTCCTGGGGATCTTCCTGACCCAGGGATCAAACCCACATCTCTCATGTCTTCTGCACTGACAGGCGGGTCCTTAGCACTAGTGCCACATAAGAAGCCCTATTAGCACTTGACAGTTTGTAAAAACATGTACGTTTTACAAGTCTGTGTCTTGGAATATTTTAACTCTATTTTACGAAATTTTAAAAATTGACCTAAATGTCCATTGACAGATGAGTGGTGTGTATATATCTACACACACACACACACACACACACACACACACACATAATGAAATATAACTCAGCCAAAAACAATAACAAAATAACTCCATTTACAGCAACATGGATGGACCCAGAGATTGTAACAGTAAGTGAAGTAAGGTAGAAAGAGAAGGATAAATGCCACACGATATTGCTTTACGTGGAATCTTAAAAAAAAAAAAAAAAATTGGTACAGATGAACTTTTTTATAAAGTAGAAACAGACTCACAGACATAGAGAACAGATTTGTAGTTACCAAAGGAGAAACAAGGTAAATAAATTAGGAGTTTGGTATTAAAATATACACATTACTATATACAAAATAGATAACCAACAAGGTCCTATAATGGAAAAGAACCTGAGACATAACAGATGTAGATATACACACACATATATAATGTATAACTGAATTACTTTGCTGTATATCTAAAATTAACACACTATTGTAAATCAGCTATACTTCAGTTTTTAAAAAAGAGGGAAAATTCAACATGTTGAGGCACCAAAAGGCTCTCACAAAGCTACCTCACTAGCAGACTTGTGCCTGTATCCTGACTCCGAGGCCAGGCAACATTCTGCTCCTGCAGACCTGCGCTCTGTAACAATCACTTATTTCTGTGCTCTCGCCTGTCTTTTATTTGTTTTATTCACCGTTTTAGTCATGTTCCTCCTGAAAATCATCAACTTAATTTCAACAGTGCTCAGTTTTCACAGAAGAACCTCTGAAAGAAAGTGAATGGAAAGTGAAAGTGAAAGTCACTCAGTCAGGCTTGACTCTTTTTGACCCCATGGACTATACAGTCCATGGAATTCTCCAGGCCAGAATACTGGAGTGAGTAGCTCTTCCCTTCCCCAGGCAATCTTCCCAACCCAGGGATTGGACCCAGGTCTCCCACATTGCAGGTGAATTCTTTACCAGCTGAGCCACAAAGGAAGCCGAAGAATACTGGAGTGGGTAGCCTATCCCTTCTCCAGTGGATCTTCCCAACCCAGGGATCAAACCAGGGTCTCCTGCATTGCAGGAGGATTCTTTACCAACTGAGCTATCAGGGAAGCCCCTAGCCTGGGAAGTCACAGAGCAACTAAGGCTTAGAAGTCGGGTGCATTTGCTGGAGCTGCTGCAACCAAGTGTTACTGTTAGTCTGGAAGGCTCACAGTCCCAGAAGTTCAAGATCAGGGTATGTGCAGGGCTGGTTCCTTCCAAGGGCTGTGAGGGAAAGGTCTGCCAGGACCTCTCTCCTCAGCTTGCTCATGGCCGTCTTCACATTCATAAGGCAATTTCACTGTGGGTGAGTCTCTATGTCTAAATTTCTCCTTTTTATGATGATGCCAGTTAGGTTAGATTATGGGCCCACCCTACTCTGGTATGACTTATCTTAACTAATTACATCTGCAGCAATCCTATTTCCAAATAAGGTGACCTTCTCAGGTGCTGGGGGTTAATATTTCAACATGTCGTTTTTGGTAGACAAAATTCAACCCATAGTGAAATTATGCTGGAAACCACTATGGTCTGGATATTGTTGCACTGGGCTGGTGCCACTACCTTTTTGTCTTTAACCTAATTCATTTACTCACGAGGGGCTTCCTGGGTGACTGAATAGTAAAGAATCCATCTTCAATGCAAAAGACACAAGAGATGCAGTTTCAATCCCTGGGTTGGGAAGATCCCCTGGAGTAGGAAATGGCAACCCGCTCCAGTATTCTTGCCTGGGAAATTCCAAGGACAGAGAAGCCTGACAGGCCACAGTCCATGGGGTCACAAAGAGCCGGACACAACTGAGCAACTGAACCTTCACACACACTCACAAACAAGAATGCCCATTAATCACTTGTTTGGCACAGTGCTGCTGCATGAGTTTGTGCCCAGCTACCTGCGTGGGATAAAGCAGAGAAAGCAGGGAAAGGTCACCAGGGCAACAAGGCAGAATGACCTGCCGAACTCACTCATGATGGTGAAGTTAAAGAACACCAGTAGCAATCCATAGTGTTCTAGTTTTATTCTGCAGATGCCACCTAAGAAAGAAGAATTTGAAGGTGGTAATGCAGGCAGAAACCATTCACTCCAAATGCAGAATTGTATTGGGCCTCCCAGAAGTATGTGCATGTTAGAAAGGACCCTGCCACGCACACAAGGGACAATGGGGAGCACACAGAATGATGGAATTTGGGGTTCCACTAAATAAACACTACAGGAGACATTTGGGGCCAGTCTTTCCAGCTTGCTGGAAATATAGTCAGGCAGGACACAAAAGGCCCCCACACTATCCAACGTTCGAAGTAAGCTTTTGCTTCCAGGAAGAGTTGCTTCCTCCACCCAATTATATAATGTGCTTCCAATTACATTCTTTGCTTCCAATTACTGCCTGGGGGATAGAGGATCTGACCTTCCAAATTTCCAAGGGGAGAATACTTTTAACTGTCAGAAAGAGGATAGAAGTCCTCAAAGTACATAAACTCAACTGTAAATTTCAAATAATAAATCTTAGATCTATTTGGGCTTGGGTTTTGCGTGTTTTTTTTTTTCTTCTGACAATCTAAAAGTAAAAGGTACAAATTTATCATCAAGGAAAATAATAAAACACAGATAATGTGTGTTTTTCCCACCACCTCGTAACTCCCCCTCGTTCTCCANAAACTCAACTGTAAATTTCAAATAATAAATCTTAGATCTATTTGGGCTTGGGTTTTGCGTGTTTTTTTTTTTCTTCTGACAATCTAAAAGTAAAAGGTACAAATTTATCATCAAGGAAAATAATAAAACACAGATAATGTGTGTTTTTCCCACCACCTCGTAACTCCCCCTCGTTCTCCAAACCCTTGCTCAGTACACAGCTTTGATGCTGAACTGTGGCTGGCCCCCTTCAAGGTGCCCAGACTCATTGCTCTCTGGGTCAAAATTTCCAGGATCCTCAGTAATACGCATTGCAAGAAAACAAAAATACAAATGTTTGTGACTGGCTGCTCCAATCCCCCCTGCCCTCTGGATTTCTGCATATTGTTAAGAGTGTGGCCCTGAATCCTTCAGAAATAGTTCAGCTCAGTATCTGTAGCACGTGGGGTCCATCTTTGGGCTCAGTGACTTAGAGTGACCTAAAGAAGCCTGTGTACTAGTCCCCCTTGGTGCCCCAGAGCTGACTATCTCTCAGCCTAGAAACAAGTTGTAGGTAGATGGAACAGACATATCAGAGAGATGCTGTCCTGGTNCTTCAGAAATAGTTCAGCTCAGTATCTGTAGCACGTGGGGTCCATCTTTGGGCTCAGTGACTTAGAGTGACCTAAAGAAGCCTGTGTACTAGTCCCCCTCGGTGCCCCAGAGCTGACTATCTCTCAGCCTAGAAACAAGTTGTAGGTAGATGGAACAGACATATCAGAGAGATGCTGTCCTGGTCAGTAAGCTGCCTGCCCTGCCCACACTTTTATCAGGCCAGGACTGGAGTCTAACAAGTTGTCGCGAGTCCCACATCCCCTGGGAGGAGTGTGCATCTCAGTAGTCAGCTGTGTCTCGTGGACCACTTGGGGAAGATGGTTCAGGTGACCTAACCATCACCCCAGAGAAGCCCTCCTGAAGATAACACAAGGCCATTGCCTGAACCCGCAGTTCAACAAATCAGGCTCACGCGAGGATGTTCACCTCTTTTTCTTCATTGTACTCACTTCTGCAAATATACCCCCAGAGCTTACGGGTGGTGTTTTCTAGTCGTAAGAGTCCA
>SJYA01015058.1:0-10078 GCA_006410615.1 Neotragus moschatus
GGTGGTTGAAAGGCTATCTCTCATTAGGTATCAGCTTCATGGTGGGGAGAGACCTCCATCTCTTTTGTTCATCCCTGAACATCCATCCATGGTGTCAGCACTGAGCACAATAGGCATTCAATACATGCTGTCTGAATAAGAAGTAAATGAACACACTGTTCAGCCATTTGAGTAGGCATGCAATAAATGTTTGTTAAACGGATGACCCTGTTTCTGAAAAGGTGCAGTAATTACTGTCATAAGGACACTACCAAAATAAACATTTTTCTTTTCCCGACTTCCCCCATGCCTCTGTGGGACTGGATATAAATAACACCTTGCATTTGTATGTAACAGAGTAAAAATCCAATTCATGTCAGATCTCACATATTCATCTTGTGAGGTAGGTAGGCCAATGTTGCTGTCAGATGGTGCCCA
The DNA here is from genome assembly GCA_006410615.1 of Neotragus moschatus. Lineage (NCBI taxonomy): Eukaryota > Metazoa > Chordata > Mammalia > Artiodactyla > Bovidae > Neotragus > Neotragus moschatus. The sequence continues at coordinate 418 of SJYA01015058.1, forward strand.
AGGAGAATAAGCAATTTCCCCAGCTTCACGGAGAGGTTCATGGAAATATGGAGAGCAAAGTAGGGCTATGGTGCTGCCCTGATCAAGCCAGATCTGCAGCCCTTCCTACAATGCCAAAGGAGGGTAGAGAAGTTTGGGAATGATGCCTTGCTGAACAGTGAGCTCCCTGAATGAAGGATCGTGTCCATTTTCTCCATCACCTGGCTCAGAGCCTGGCACATAGAGATGCTTGAAAATCAGCTGCTAAATCATCAAATGATATTTTGCATGGAAAGGAAAATTGGGGGGGCAGAAAGAAAAGAGAGGTTTCATAAACATCTAGAAAGCTATTATATGGAAGAGAGAAACTTGTTCTGGGATCAAAATAGATACCATTCTCTCACCAAGAGTAGTCCAAATCCTCTTGGGCTTCCTTAGAAGAGAGTGAGTTCCCAGCCAACCAATGTAATCAAATTGAGTCTGAATAATCATCTCTGGCTGTGACAACACGAGGCCTCCAGGCTACACAGCTTCCTGGGCTTCCATTTACGTGTGAGGAATGTGTGAATGATGGCCAACACGCCCAGGCAGAGGTTAGTATCCAGAGAGCTGTGTCCAGGATCTGTGGACTGCAAGGTCCCACCCAACCCTGAGAGTCCATGGCTCTGCGATCTGGGTGTACAGAAGGGTCAGGATCCACACCCTGATCTCCTAATTCGAAGACTTCAGCCTCAAGGACATGAGGCCTGGGGTTCAGGTCCAGAGGATCTCACAGCTGGTCTCTGAGCTTCAGCTACTTCATTTTACTTTTGGCCCTTGCTCTCCCAATATGACCATGCTGGGGTTAGAAAACTGAACCTCCACCCTTAAGTGTGGGTTCCCTGGTACCCACTGTCCCCTTGGTGCCTCTTCCTCTCGCTCCATCATCTGGGCACACAGTCTTATCCACACACAACCCCCAGAAGTCTAGCCAGGGTGCCCTGACAGCCAACTCCCGGATGCCAGCACGTAGTAGCCCCTGAGCAGGGGAGAAAAGGGTGCAGCTGGAAGGAGGCCCAGCTGGACCTGAGACAGAAGAGAAGAGGGAGGCAGCCGTCGTGGGGCTGAGTGCCAGCTCCCTGCCACCTCTGAAGCTCATCTGAAGCAGCTGTCACCTCTGGCCCTTCCCCCTCGGTGGGCACTATAAGAGAACTTTCAAAGAGCCTCCACCAAGCAAAAGGGAAATTCATGAAGGGGAAGTGGGGATGGTCCACCAAGCAACAGGGAAATCATGAAGGGGATGGCAGATGGGGGAAGCCCGGCAGGAAGATGTTTTCATTTCCAGCCTCAGCTTTACTGATCAGAGGCCACTGTTACACCTGCACCAGCACAAAAGAGCCAGTGGGCTTGAATCCACTGGCTAAATCCCAGGGCCAGGCTTCACTGTCTTTGGGGTGAAGAGAAGGAATGGACCTAAGAAGTTACACTGTAAAGGCTAAGATCATCCCTTCTGCTACTGGGGATTAGTGAGCAAGACTCCAGCCTTCCGGGGGAGAGGTTACTTTGCCTTACCCCAAAGTTCCCTCCTGGCAGACACTGAAATTGCCAAACACTATAAGCAGCTTATTAGCCCCACAGAGACATGAAGACACTCATCCCCAAGCCCTGCCCTGTGGGCCTTCAGGGCAACCTCTGCCAGGAAGACACAGGGGAAGAACAGGAAGATATAAAGTGACACAGAGGCAGAGGTTAAACAGCAGGGCATCCAGACCCCGCCCTGGGTTTCTGGGGAGAGCATATTCCTCTGGCTGGGGACACAGGAGCCTCAAGGCCATGTCCCATCCCCACAAGCCAGGGAGTGAGGGGACCACCGGCCACATTCCCTGCTGATGGGATGCCTTGGCCTTGGCCTTGGGCAACCGATAAACCTAAAGCCAACCCACTTACATGGGTTGGGAATGCCTCGATTGTGGAGACTGAGGTTGGAGACTCCTCCTAACAGGAGGATAAGGGGACGCAGCTGGCTTCAGATCAAGTTTTAAAGGAGAGAAGGTACCACTATCCTCTGACTAGGGTTCCCCTTCCTACTCCCCTATACCATCCTCTCTCCATCCCAGCAAGCACGCAGATTAACACGTTACCTCCTCAGGTAACAGCTACATTTTAGCAGGAATCTTCTGCAGACCAAGCAATCACCCAGGAGAAGCTCTCTAACATGAAAATTCCTGGCTAGTCTCTGGGAGGGGTACCGAGAGGCCCTGAGACATAGCAAATTGAGTGATGCCTTTTCTCTAGGAAGGACACCCTCAGCTAACACCACGTTGATAGATCCACTGCTCTTTGGTGTCTGGCACAGTCTCTCAGAAAGAGCCCTGGCTTTGCAGTTGTACCTAAGCTTGAATTCTGTCTTCTGGTTCTTGGTTGAAGGACCTCTGGCCAGTGACGTGAACTCTCCATGCTTCTGCTTCCTCGTCTGTGATCTGGGAAACACACAACCCTCAGAAAGCACAGCCGGAAGTACCCATCACGATGCTGGCACGCCGCTGGCCCCACCACGCCCCTGTCCTCTGCCCCCCGGGTATGCAGCGCGTGCAAAGGAAAAGAGCTAACCTCTAGAATGAAAACACTCTAGAATATGTTCATCATTCCAACCAGCTGAGAAGCTGGGGAGGGAGAGGGCCTCTTTGAGGGAAGGATATTAGCAGTTCCAGTCAACCAGAAGTCCCTCATCACCTTTAATTCTCCCAGAGGGAGCCTGTCCAGGTTGAGTTATCTTCTGTCGGCAAGAAAAGCAGCTCTGGCCCTTTTAACCCAACACGGATCATAGAGCAGAGAAAATATAACAGCCCCAAACCACTAAGCACTCTTCAACTAGATTTTCCCAGCCCTGCCAAAGAGGCAAGCGGCGGCCACAGTTAAAGGAATGATATGTATATTTTCCGGAGGAAGTGGAAGATTGACGCAGTAGGGAACTCAGGGGAACTAGCAGGGCATCAGCCCACGTGACCTTAGACATAAGCCCCGGCCAGGGCAGCCGGGCCAGGAGGTGGCCGCTGAGTCAGGGTTCCTGGAGATGGATGGCTATGCTGCGGGCCAGGGCACAGGGTCGTTCCATCTCTCTCCATCATCTGTCCCCTTGACTGCTCTGTTGGTGAGTTGCCTTAACGTATGCATGAAGATTGCAAGTCTCATCATTCACCCAGATGGTGGAAGCTCCCAAATTGTTCCTTCTCGAGAGACAGCTGTTCCACCGCTGGGCCATATGGCTCCCCTTGCTCTGCGTCCTGCTCTGGGAAATGGACCATTTTCCCCAGGCAGCTTCCCAGATCAGGATCATCTCTCGTTCTTAGCAGGCAATTAAGACCTCCAGCCGAGGCGTCTACACTGCTCCACGTGTCATTTGTACACATGTCAGACTGGCATTTCAAAGCTCGATCAAGGTAAATACAGGGCCCGAGGCATGGTGGCTTTGCCTCCTACTCAAAGGGAGAGTCTACCACCATAGACTCAGAGGGAGGCTGCCCAGGAGTCAGCTCACCTCTTCTCTGCTCGTACACTCTGAATTGCAGGCTGGAAATGACCTTCAGGGCTCATACTGTCTGCCTTTGATACAGGTTCATTTCAAAACAGAGACAGACAATCGTCCACCTTCCACCATTTGAACTGTGAAGTTATTAGCAAAGACTTTTAAGACAAGCTTGTGATTTAGGAATTCATGGACCTTCTCAATGGAAGATTAAAAGCATCAGTGGGCAGAGAAGCTTCCTGTTCCTGGCAGCCTAGGCTCTCCGAGCCCTCTCTGGGACAGCTGACGGCTGAGCTCCTGATGATGCAGATGGAGTATTTTTTCTTTTTTTTAATTGAGGTATAGTTGAGTCACAATGTTGTGTTAATCCCTCCCATACAGCAAAGTGATTCGGTTATACATATATTATATGCACATTCTTTTTTATATTCTTCTCCATCACGGTTTATCATAGGATATTGAATCTTTTCCTGTGCCATTCAGGAGGACATTTTTTTTTTTATCCATTCTCTCTATAACAGTTTGCATCTGCTAACCCCAAACTCCATTCCTCTCTTCCCCTTCCCCTATTCCCCTCAACAACCACAGTCTGTTCTTTATATCTGTGACCTCGTTTCATAGATAAGCTCATTTGTGTCATATTTTAGATTCAGCATATACGTGATATCACATGGTATTTGTCTTTTTCGGGCTTACTTCACCTGGTGTGATAATGTCTAGTTGCATCCAAGTTGGATAATTTCACTCTTTTGTATGACGGAGTAGTATTCCGTTGTATATCAGTACCATGCAGATGTAGACTTTCTATCTTCGCTTTCTAGGTGGAAATACGGCAGTCCGTGCTGCACCCTGGAGCCAGCAGAGCCGTGACTGGGACCTCATCACTTACAAAGCTCATCTCCTGTACACACCATGTCGCCACCCACTTTGCAACGTGTACTATGTCCTCAGCAATATGTATCTGCTAGTCTTTCTGACAGTTTCAGACATTTTCTTTAAGAAGCCAGGGAAGGGGGCTTGTGTACCTCCCAACCCTTGACTCCTTCCCAGATCTGAACATTGTGATTCCTCTGCCCTTGGCCTAACAAAGACATTCTCTAAGCATTATCCTGCCATCGTGGCTAACAAAAGTTGAAGTTATTAAGCACTTACTGTGTGCCAGGTACTATTCCAAGCATTTTATATGAGTTTGCTCACCTAATTCTCACAAGCCTAAATGGAAGCTACTATTATTATTCCCATTACACAGATGAGGAAAGTGAGGCTCTGAAAGTAAATATATAGGTTCCCCAGATCAGGCTTCATCCCATCAGGCAGTAACAACTAGAGTAGCAACTGAGCAGGACAGGTGGTCTGGCTGTGGAGCCGGTGACCTGCAAGGGTCACACAGGCAGCTGCAGCCAACAGCATATCAATTAAATCCTACCAACTCTCAAACTCCAAAGATGTCAGCTGAGGTCAAATGCGGCCTTGTTGTAGCTAAGCCTGGAGGCCACTGGCTGTTACAGAATGGGTATGAGCATGAAACTGACGCCAGATGCCGGGATTGACTTCCAGCTGTATCACTTCATTGCTGTGTGACCTTGGACAAGTTCTCTACGCATTCTGTGCCTTCGTTTTCTCATCTATGAGACAAGAATGTTAACCCTACCTACTCCATAGGCTTTGGTGAGGACTGAATGAGTCAACATGGGAACGAGCTGGGAGAGTAGCATCACCATATACACACTACCGTGTGTAAAACAGGTGGCGGAGGGAAGCTGCTGTACGGCTTGGGGAGCGCAGCTCGCTGCTCTGTGACGACCTAGAAGGGTGGCATGGGGTGTCGGAGGCTTAAGAGGGAGGGGCTATATGCACACATAGAGCTGATTCACTTTGCTGTGCAGCAGAAACTAACACAGCATCGCAAAACACTTACCCTCCCATAAAAATAATAAACTGGAGAAGGAAATGGCAACCCACTCCAGTATTCTTGCCTGGAAAAATCCTATGGACGGAGGAGCGTAGTAGGGTACAGTCCGTGGGGTCGCAAAGAGTCAGACACACACGTAATTAAAAGAAACGAGGTGCAGCATGTGGGCTGTGCTAGATGAGTCAGCAGTGATGGTAACACAGGGAGAAGGAGAAGACTGTTATTTCTACCGCCCGGTGGGCACACTGGGGTCAGCCGGGGCTGGTGCTTACACAGCCCCATCACACTGTCTTACAGGACAGGGCAGAAACCCTACCCTGTAGACAAAGCAAGCAAACCTCTGAAGGGAAGGATGTGTCTAAGTCACTCATGAGTCAAAGGGCAAAGCTGGGCTGCAAAGCAGGCCTCTGACCTGAGCAGAGCCTGAATACTAAGACAGGGAGACTGGCCACAGGCAGGGAGCAACCTTTTACATGTAACATTCCTGTGGACGTCCCAGGCCTGGCTTCCTCCACATCAGGGCACTGAGAACCTGGCTCCACCTCTTCCTAGCTGTGCCCTTGGGCAAAGTCTTCAACTCCTCTGAGTTTCAGTTTTACACCTGAAAACAGAAGAATTGGGGATTTTCCTGGTGATCCAGTGGCTAAGACTCCATGCTTCTAATGCAGTGTTAGTCGGCCAGTCGTGTCCAACTCTTTGTGACCCCATGGACTATAACCCACCAGGATTCTCTGTCCCTGGGATTCTCCAGGCAAGAATACTGGTGTAGGTTGCCATTTACTCCTCCAGGGACTCTTCCCAACCCAAGGATTGAACCCTTCCAATGCAGGGGATGTGGGTTTGATCCCCGGGCCAGGAACTAAAGTCCCACATGCTGAGTGGTGTGGCCAGAAAACAAACAAAAAATAACATAAAAAGAGGAATCGTTCCTGGAAAGTCACCTCGAGGAGAAACTGAGGTCACATACACCAAGGGACGCCAAAGAGTGCTTCCGTCCATCAGTCCCTCTTTGTGAGGGTGAATGTCCCCCAAAGGAAGTTATCTAGGACGTATCCCAAAAAGCCCCAAAGGAGTTTCTCCACCTTGCCTGGTGCCTGCCTCCCCACCTCACCAAGTAATGAAGTCTTTGGAGAAACTACGCTGGCCTTTTGGTCCTGGCCCCGGGAAGCTCATGAATCTCTCACCCACACAGAACTTGTCAAGAGTGTCCCAGGAATATGGATGCCCCCATCTTGTAACAAAGCAAATGGCATTTCCAAGGGCTGTGACTGGTCCATGATACTTGGCCAGTCACACTGCTTCTATTTGGTTCTTCCTATAATACACTTGCTCCTTGGAAGGAAAGCTATGACAAACCTAGACAGTGTGTTAAAAAACAGAGACATCACTTTGCCAACAAAGGCCCATATAGTCAAAGCTATGATTTTTCCAATAGTCATGTATGGATGTGAGAGTTGGACCATAAAGAAGGCTGAGTGCCAAAGAATTGGTGTTTTCAAATTGTGGTGCTGGAGAAGACTCTTGAGAGTCCCTTGAACTGCAAGGAGATCAAACCAGTCAATCCTAAAGGAAATCGACCCTGAATATTCACTGGAAGGACTGATGCTGAAGGTGTAAAACTTTAGCCACCTGATGCAAAGAGTTGATTCATTGGCTGCTGCTGCTGCTGCTAAGTCGCTTCAGTCGTGTCCGACTCTGTGCGACCCCATAGACGGCAGCCCACCAGGCTCCCCTGTCCCTGGGATTCTCCAGCAAGAGTACTGGAGTGGGTTGCCATTTCCTTGATTCATTGGAAAAGACCCTGATTCTGGGAAAGATTGAAAACAAGAGGAGAAGGGGGCAGCGGAGGATGAGATGGTTTAGACAGAATCACCGACTCAATGAGCACAAATCTGAGCTAATTCCAGGAGCTAGTGGAGAACAGAGGAGCCTGGTGTGCTGCAGTCCACGGGGTCGCAAAGATTCGGACACAGCTTAGCGACCAAACAAGAATAAACAATAACGTTTCATTTCACTAAGAACTGCAGGCTCACGCTTCTCTTCTCCATACTCCCTCAGCCTTCACTTTGCCCATTGACTTCAAAACGAGAAAAGCCTCTGCCTCACAGTCACCATAACTGGTGCTTCCATTTCACCGATGTTCAGAGGGGATAGGTCTCTGACATGACGGATGGGTGAGGTGAAGCCCAGAGAGGTGGGTGCCTGCACGCAGTTGCACGGCAAGATCACAGCCGGTGGGTGACGAGAACACCTCTGAAAGCTGGGTCAGGGCTCACATCACCAGCACCGTGGTGGCCTCAAACCCCAAGGTGGCCGCCCCCCTGTTTGAGGCAAAGTCCCACTCCTCTCAACTGGGGATCAGTGAGTGACCCCCTCTGCTCAGAGCCAGAAGCCAGGGTGGAAGAGAACTCTCCGACAACAAATGCTTAGTACCCTGGACTGTTGGAGGCCCTCCAACCCAAACCGTCCCATCAGACGCCAGATGGCATTTGACTTTAGGGCTGAAGACCTCAGTGAGATTCAAATGTGGCAACCGGCAGAGAATAGAGCCCCAGACTTGAATCTTGCCACTGGGGTTTCCATGCAGAGAGGCAATTAAAAAGGAGGAGGGTGTGCTCTGATTAGAAAAAGACAAAGGCAGCCACAGAGTTTGCTCCTGGGCTCAGGCCTGCCCCTCGGGATGGAGGAAGGAGCCTCGCAGAGGAAAGGGGATCGCAAGATGAGGAGGAAGAGAGACACACAGGAGACCCCGAGTGGCCTCCTGCCAGGCCCAGCCCTGCCCCATCCACCTCCCCAGAATCAAATCGGCGGTAGTGCTTTATGTAAGTCTATTGTACAAAAACAAGATTAAAAGGGACAAGCAGAACAAAGCATCAGTCTCCCTAACAAAGGCCCTCCACTTAGTAAATTAGCCCGCTCTTTCCACCTGACACACTTTTAAAGGGAGATCTTCAATTACCAGGCTCTGGCGGGGCAGAGTCACAAAAGGTCTGTACAGTGACTTTATTCTCTGAGCCCTGAGCAGGCACTGCAACGGCTTTATGTAATAGAGATACGCATCTAGTCCATATAATTTGGAGAATCCTTTATGGAGGGCGTGGGAGCCCTGCGGTTTTTTCAAAGAGATTTTCTGCAGTTCGTGCATTTACCTTGCCAAAACCTGAGCTGAGCTGAGCAAACAGAGTCCTCTAAATCACGCCTGCAGCTGATTTACTATCAAGCCTCTGCGGTTTGTTTGGTGGATGGAAACTTGCGGATAAACACAGGCCAAGGCCTTGGTCCCTCCGCTTGGCCACACCAGAGGGAGGGGGCTGGCTTCCAGTTGCCCGCTGAGACACCACCCCCCAGCTTCCAGATTTGGAACATCTTCTTTCCTTCTTCTTGGTCAGGCTCAGCTCAGGGTAAAGATGGCTCGAGGGCCAGTCTTTTGTCTGGCCAGGGACGGGAGGACACCTCTGGCTTTTGCCCTTGGTTCNCAGAGGGAGGGGGCTGGCTTCCAGTTGCCCGCTGAGACACCACCCCCCAGCTTCCAGATTTGGAACATCTTCTTTCCTTCTTCTTGGTCAGGCTCAGCTCAGGGTAAAGATGGCTCGAGGGCCAGTCTTTTGTCTGGCCAGGGACGGGAGGACACCTCTGGCTTTTGCCCTTGGTTCCAGGGCTGTCTCCATCCGGAGGAATGAGATTGATAGTGTCAGTCAGCTCCCTCTTCCCACCCCATCAGGAGCAAAGATGCGGATTTGGTTCCCCAGGTGACAATTCACCACCACTGGCTGCTTGCAAAGGAGAAGGAGAAAGCGAAGTGGGAAAGGATGATGGGAAAGGTGACTCTCAGGAGAGCAGAGGAGACGTGCGCTCAGATTCTCGACACACACAAGCAGGCAGATCTGCACTTGACAGGGGGATAGGGGCCCTGTCCATGGGTGACACACACACGCAGCAAGTGTGTACATGTGCACACACAACACACAAGAGGGGAGCTCTTCCCACACAGCGAAACCTAGTACTCATGAACACACGTGCACATGGAATAAAAGCGAGTTCTTCCATAGCACTTGCCACGGGCTTGGTTAGCATAGATTCACTTATTTAATCCTCCCAACAACCCCATGAGGAAGGCAGTCTTGCTACACCATGGAGTAATCAGAGGCCTGGAGAAGCTAAGTGATTTGCCCACGGTCACACAGGCAGGAGGCAGCAGTCCAGTCCAGGGTCTGTGCTCATGACCTTCACAGTGTCAGGCACTACGTGCCGCACAGACACTCCTC
>SJYA01015061.1:0-10083 GCA_006410615.1 Neotragus moschatus
CTCAGATTAGTTATGCTGAACTAGTAGCTCCGACTAGTTATGCTGAACTAGCAGCTGAGACCAGTTACTTTGAACCACCAGCTCAGACTAGTTATGCTGAACCAGCTGAGACCAATTATGCTGAACCAGCAGCTCAGGTCAGTTTTGATGAACCACCAGCTGAGGCTAGTTATGCTGACCTAGCAGCTGAGATCAGTTATGCTGACCTAGCAACTGAGACAAGCTATGCTGACCTAGCAGCTCAGATCAGCTATGATGAACCACCAGCTGAGACTAGTTATGCTGAGCTAACAGCTCAGATCAGTTATTCTGAACCAGCAGATCAGACTAGTTATGCTGAGCTCGCAGCTGAGACCAGTTACTCTGAACCACTAGCTCAGACCAGCTATGCTGAGCTAACAAGTGAGACCAGTTACTGCGAGCAGCCAGTCCTCAATGAATGTAAGGAGTGTGGGGAATGCTTTGCCACCGTTGAAGACCTTGGCAGTCATCAGAAAATCTATGCCCGAGAGAAATTCCATGATGGGAAGCTGTTTGGAGTGTCTGTGATGCAGGACCTGGGCCTGGATGGGTCTCCGGAGGAAGAGCTGGAAGAGCAGGAGGAGCCCGAGGAGCCCGAAGACTCCATCTGTGGCTGTAAGGACTGTGGGCTGGGCTTCGCGGACCGCGCAGACCTCCAGGACCACCAGAAGGTCCACGGCCGGGAGTACCTGGTGGACAGCCGGGAGTACACGCAGCCCGCGGTGCACATGCCGCCTGTCAGCGAATACCAGAAAGAGTGCCTCGGAGATCAGCTCTACGAGTGCCCGGCCTGCGGGGAGTCGTTCGTGCACAGCTCGTTCCTCTTCGAGCACCAGAAGGTCCACGAGCAGGAGCGGCTCTATGGCCACAGGCGGTACGAGCCTTTCATGCAGCCCCTGATTGACAACCCGCGGCGGCCGCAGGCCCCGCAGAAGGGCGCCCCCGGTGGGGTGGGCCCGCAGTGCCAGGTGTGCGGGCAGGCCTTCATCCACGCCTCGGTCCTCAGCGAGCACGCCCGGAGCCACGCCGGCGAGGGCCTGCCGGATCAGGGCCAGGGGGGCGCGGGCGCAGCAGGGCCCGGCCCGGCGCCCACGGAGCCGCAGCGAGACCCGGGCGAGGAGCGCTACGAGTGTGAGACCTGCGGCGAGTCCTTCCCCAGCCAGGCCGACCTCCAGGAGCACATGCGCGTGCACGAGAAGGGCGAGCCCTACGACTACGGGGCTGCCTTCGTGCACACGTCCTTCCTCACGGAGCCGCCCAGGAGGGACTGGCCCTTCTACGAGTGCAAGGACTGCGGCAAGTCCTTCATCCACAGCACCATCCTCACCAAGCACCAGAAGCTGCACCTGCTGGAGGAGGGCGCGGCTGCCGCGGCCGCTGCAGCCCGGGAGGCAGAGGCCAACGTCCTCGTCCCCCGCGAAGTCCTGCGCATCCAGGGCTCCAGCGTGGAGGCAGCCGAGCCCGAGCTGGAGGCAGCCGAGCCCGAGCTGGAGGCGGCCGAGCCTGAGCTGGAGGCGGCCGAGCCCCTCGGGGAGGCCGAGGGCCCGGCGTGGGAGGCCGCAGAGCCGAGCGGCGAGGCGGAGCAGCCCCATGCCGAGGCCGAGCAGCCCGACATGGACGCTGACGAGCCGGATGGCGCGGGCATCGAGGACCCGGAGGAGAGCGCCGAAGACCCCGAGGGCGACGACGACGAGCCGGACGGCGCGGGCATCGAGGACCCCGAGGAGGAGGGCGAGGAGCAGGAGATCCAGGTGGAGGAGCCCTACTACGACTGCGGCGAGTGCGGCGAGACCTTCGCCTCGGGCGCCGCCTATGCTGAGCACCTGACGGCGCACGCCAGCCTCGTCATCCTGGAGCCCTCTGGCCTCTACGGCGAGGGCGCCGGCAGCCCCGAGGGCGGCCGGCCCGACGACGAGCTCTTCAAGTGCGACGTGTGCGGGCAGCTCTTCAGCGACCGCCTGTCCCTGGCCAGACACCAGAACACCCACACCGGCTGAGGCCCGGGGGCCCCCGGGACCCGACCCTCCTCACCCACACTCACCGGACCCACCGCGACCGCCCGGACTGCACCCACCTGACCTGGACTTCAGACTCCCAGCCCGGACACAGCCCCACGCCAGCTGAGGCTCGGCGGGCCGGGCCCTCCACTGCGACCCGGCCCCCCTCACTCACGCACAGCCTGACCCACCGGCCTGGACTCAGATTCGGCCCCAAGGTGCAGACGCCTGCAGCTCCCCCGTGCAGCCCAGCGGGTACCTGCGGGACAGCGGGGCCCTCAGCCGCCCTCCACCGGGGCCTTCCCGGCTGCAGAGAGCGCCGCCCGTGACAGCCCGGGGCCTCGGTGCACTGCCTCCCGAGATGTCCCCAGGACAGCCCAGCACGGTGCACCGGACCGGCCGTGACACTCATGGCCGTTTACCTGCAGACGCACCTCACCTGGCACTCTGGTTTTGCTTTTTTCTTTTTTTTGGAGGAGGATGAGAGCAACAAATTACCATATATTTGTAAGCATCTTAGAGCTTTAGAAAGATTTGTTGTGGGCTGTTCGAACTTTATCCGTATCTTTTGGACTGACTGACTGTGTGGTTCCTTACTCTCTACATAGCCCCCTCACGGTGTAGGCGTGAAAGGCAGAGCGTCTTGCCCGCTTCGCTGTGTGAAGGGAAGTCCTCTCTGCTCCCTTCTCAGGCGCCTCGTCTACACCGGCACTTCTGAAACCTCGTGCTGTGTAAGCCTTTACTGTGCGTGAATTGGCCTTTTGTAACCTCGTTGGTTGGTTGCCACCTTGTAACCTTGCAGTGGGTCTCATGCAAAAAACACTACAAGTTTTTGTTACTTTTATTTTTTTTGACCCACCTTGATGTCTCTTCGATAGTGAATTTTACAAAAGCGGAAGCTTTTCCCTGTGAGTCTGACATCCTTGCCTTTAAAGAGTGGGTTGTGACCATCACTAGATCACGCGTGCCTAAGGAAGATTGAGAACCACAGAGGGAGAGGGGGCTCTCCTGTTGTAAATACGGTTGAGGGCCTATGACTTCATTCCTTCCCTTTGCACGCTTCCTGCCTTAAGTGACAAGCAGCAACGTGGCTTGGCCCCTCTGTGCCGCCACATGGCAAGTTTGCACCCTGGGTGCCCAGGAGCTAGTATTCTTAGAGCTTTCCAGCCTGAGACTTAATCCTCCTCTCTACCTGTCTGACCCTCAACCAACCCCATGTCTAACTTGCATTTAAAAAAAAAAAATTGAAAAAAAGCTTTCTTTACAGCCAACTCGAGCTCGACATGGACTCAGGTTCCCCGGCAGCCTTAATTTGCTTCGTTGCCATCTGTCCCCTTCTCAGGTCGCGCCTTCCTGACAAGCACCCCCGCTGCCCTCATGGCGGCTCCTGTCTCCGCCGCCCCGGCCTCTCGCGCTGCCGGCCCGAGCTGACCTCGAGGCTCTAGGGGTCTCCTGCGTCCTGCCCTGTGCCTACCCTCTACTTCCCCGCCCCCTCTTCGCATAATGACTATTAAATTTCTTGGCTTTGAGTTGGCTGGCAAAAAAATTTAAAAATTTTTTTTAAAACTTAAAAAAAAAAAAAGGTCTTGTAGATGCAGTGAGCAGAAGCTAAGAGCAGATTGTTGGGGAGAGCAGAGTGAGAAGACCTGCTCGGGAGCTGCATCTGGACCCCTGTCTCCTAGGTCCCTGCCACAAGGTCTGGGGAAAGCATGTCAGAGCTGGAGGGAACGCCAAAGTCAGGGAGAGCCAAAGAAGGGAGTCTTGACACCTCACCAGACCTGGGAGGGCGGGGTCAGAAGGAAGGAACCTCGGAAGCAGAGACGGGAAGGCCCCGATGGGGGAGGTTGAATGAATGAGCAGAGTGTCCTAGCAGTTAGGAGAAGGGGCCGCTTGGTGGCCTGGTATTGAGGGCAGCTGCATCACGAGACCCGGCGTTGGAATGGGCACCCAGGAGCCCCAAGGGGCTGCGAGCTGGGAGCCAGCCTGCACGGCGTGGGGGTGAACCTGGCGTTCATCCTGTCGGTGGCACCAACTGGTAGAGTGTTTTCAGAAAGCCGCCTGCCCAGTGTCCGTTCCAACCGTCCTTTGGTCAGTGAGCGATCAGGAACGCTGACAAATGCCAAAAATGGGAGCAAGGTGGAGGGAGTGTGTCCGTGGACTCTGGATGCAGCTGTCTGGAGATGATAACCGTGGAGAGTCTAGTGACGTGGGGTGCCAAATGGAAAGAGCAGGACACAGAATTATATTTATGCTACAATTATAGCTGTTTAAAAGTGTATGCTTATAGTTAAAAGCTGTGGTGGTGGTGCTGTGGTAGGCTTATAGTTGAGCATTATTTTCTTAAATTCCTTAAATGTCCTTTATGATAGTGTTACTTAAAAGTTTATAATCACGTTTCCATTGTGAACATAATTTGAGCTCATTATTCAGCCACTCAGAGAATACAGAAAAGTGGAGGGGAAAAAAAAAAATCCATATACCCACCATCCAAAGATGACAGATATACTCCTCACGATATTGTTTATTCTTTCTGTGCCCAGGCTTATAACTGTGTCCCAAATGTGTACTCAGATTAAGTGTTACCTTTGTGGAATTACGGTTAAACACTTTCATCTTAATGTTTTCAGATGGCCCTTAAAATAGTTTCCTGATAACCAAGTTTATTATGCTGGCTTTAGCAAGCATAATACACATCCAGAGGAATAATTGGACAATACAAAATAAATTAGGAAAGAACAAAAAACATCGCCCATATTCCCAACACCCAGCAACTGCTGTTAACATCTTGATCTGTTTCCTCCATCTTGTATCGGTGCACAAGCTTGTGATTTATGACCGTGGTGAATATGTGTGCATAAAGTCTAAAATGAAAAAAAAAATTACAGAAAATAATTAAAGTAGTATTGTCATTGTGGGATTATGGTTAATTATCTTGTCTCAAATTTATTGAATGATCTTTGGTGTTTTGAGTATTAAATCTTATGTATGTTTTTCCATTAAAACTCTTAATACATACTCATGGCATACTTTGGGGGAGATTTAGTAAAGCAAAAGATTCACGCGCATTGCCGACACCCAACAATCATTGCTGTTAAACCTTGATCTGTGCACAGTCAGGACTGGGGTGTCTGTGGTGAGAATGCGGAGGGTAGAAGAGGAGAAGAAACACGGGAAGCAGTGAAGAAATGGTTGTGTGGTCTTTGCGGGCGCTGAGGCTGTGTGGTTCGCTTTCCTGGAAGGCCTGTCTCGTTGTGTTCCGGTCACCGACCTTTCATCACGGGTCCTTCCATTGTAACCGCGGTGTCTGCTCATTGTAGAAACCCGGCGCTTAACGGAAGTGTGGGAGAGAGGCGCGCCCCTGTCGCCGTCACCCAAAGACCACGGTTAACATCTGGACACGTTCTCTTCATCTTGTCTCTGTGCACAGGTTTTTGGTTTGTTAGTGTGGTTGTGGTCGTTCTATCTGTAATCGTGTCACCAATAAAAATAAAGTTGAAAATAAGATCGCTCTCAGCCTCTTCTTTTGTCCATTTGAAGTGTTTGGGGCGTTTAAAAAATCCGAGCACTTAGTGTCCCCTTAGGCCCTACAAATCTCACCCTTTTAAAATCATTGTGTATTTCAACAGCTCACTTCTAAGGGATCTCTCAGTACTACGCAGAGCCCCATTTGTAACTGCACTAGTAAAATTAAAAGATGCATCGCAATAGTGTTTTTAAGCTTGACATTAGTTAGCTAAGTTTCACTTACTTTGAGTCTGCATTTAAAATTTTAATCTCATCTAAATACAATACTCCCTCAAACACAAACAGGAATGATCGCCGTAACATTAAAAAAAAAAAAATGTTAATACTGTGATTTGGAATCTCTTTGGATTCAGTCGCGTCTGACTGTGCCCCCAGGGTCTGTAGGCCACCATGCTCCCGTGTCCATGGAGTTCTTCAGGCAAGAATGCTGGGGTGGGTTGCCATTTCCTCCTTTGGGGATCTTCCCAACCTGTCTCCTGCATTGCAGGCAGATTCTTTACTATCTGAGCCACCAGAAGACCTATTACATACAGTTTGCGTCCCTAACTCCCCTGAAGCTGAATGGTTCTGTCTGGAGGTGCCTGACCAGCTCTCGAGTCACAGCTTCAACAATCCTTCCAGGGGTGTCCGAGATTGTCAGGGCAAGNTCCTGCATTGCAGGCAGATTCTTTACTATCTGAGCCACCAGAAGACCTATTACATACAGTTTGCGTCCCTAACTCCCCTGAAGCTGAATGGTTCTGTCTGGAGGTGCCTGACCAGCTCTCGAGTCACAGCTTCAACAATCCTTCCAGGGGTGTCCGAGATTGTCAGGGCAAGGGGTCAGTTCTTTTTTAAGGCTGACTTCCTGCAGAGTTCGTCACTAACGGACGACCTGTAGGAAGGGAAAAGGTGAGGGTCGCTGGGGCTTGCCTGGCCAGCGCTTGCCCTCTCAGACAGCTCCCCAGTGCCCCCGCCACATGCTTATTCCCCGAGCCAGACCCCTCCCTGGCTTCAGCTGAATATGCTTCTGGGTCCCCGGGGTCCCGTCAGACCCAGACCAGGGGCCGCTTACACCGGGAGACTGGGCGCCCAGCACCTGGGGCTCCTGGGGGCACTGCTCCCCGTGTGCTCCCTAAGAACACCTCTCCCACGAGCTGACTGTCACTGGCACAGTAGCCCTGAGTCCTTTTCCCCTCCCTGGGAGCTGCCAAGTCTGCTGAGAAGGATCAATTTCCGGCCCTGGGTCAGCGCTGGCCACGTGTCAGTGCCCCCCGCTGTCCCGGCAGGCTTCTGCTCCCTCGCTCTACTTGGCCAAAGTTGGTCATTTGTAGCCCCAAAGAGCCCTAACGGAGACAGAGAGTGGGCTGGATGTAATAAACCCTGAGGGAAACCGGGATACTCTGAAAAACTCAGGATCAGGCCCCAGGATGGGGATGGGGACTGTGAAGCGAGGCACGTGGCCGTAAGATCCCTACATTCCACCCCAACGTCGGTCCTCTGGCTCCTCTGCTTGGGTGGGGCAGGGGGGTGGGGAGGGCCGGGCGGGATAGGGGAGGGCTTGACAGCAACTGTCACAAACCCTGAGACTGCGAAGGATGTCTGGGTGAAAGCCACAGGTGGGTTTCTGTTAACGCACAAACCAGGACACTGCGGGTCTCTCTCTGACTGTGCTCGGCCACATCCATAGCCCTGCCCTGTTTCCAACGACAAAAGCTTAGGCAGCCCCGGGAGNTGGGGAGGGCCGGGCGGGATAGGGGAGGGCTTGACAGCAACTGTCACAAACCCTGAGACTGCGAAGGATGTCTGGGTGAAAGCCACAGGTGGGTTTCTGTTAACGCACAAACCAGGACACTGCGGGTCTCTCTCTGACTGTGCTCGGCCACATCCATAGCCCTGCCCTGTTTCCAACGACAAAAGCTTAGGCAGCCCCGGGAGAGATGGAATCCTGGCGATCAGAAAGGTGGTGTCTGGGAGACTTGGGAACACCGGGACCCCTCTGAAGCTCCCAGCCCTTGAAAACACTCCTCGTCCACCACCTCCCTCCCACACGACAGGAAGCAGGGGGCGCTGCCCGGGGGAGCGGCAGCTGTCGAAATGCTCTCTGATGTCCTTTGGGATGGGCTGAACCCCCATATTGCCAAGGAGGAAGCATACGCAGACTCAGAGAACAAGCTCGTGGCTGCAGAGGGAAAGGATGGAGGGGGGTGGTTAGGGAGCTTGGGATGGACATGTGCACACACGGCTGGATTAAAAATGCAGAACCAACAGGGGCCTGTTAGGGCACAGGGAACTCCGCTCAGGGGTATGCGGCAGCCCGGATGGGAGGGGAGTTTGGGGGAGAATGGCTACATGTGTGCATATATGGCTGAGTCCCTTTGCTGTTCACCTAAAACTATCACAGCTACACCCCAACACAGAATAAGTTTGAAAAAAGAAGTATGGCTAGTGGAGTCAGATCCTGGAATGGGCCTGGCGGCCCCTCAAAGGACCCACTGCGGTGAGAGACTCCATGACCACAACTGCAGGGCTGCACCTGCTCTCCGCAACTAGAGAACGCGCGAGCCGCAGCAAAAACCCAGTGCAGCCAAAAAAATGAATTAATCAAAAATATACCGTAGTCTGGTGTTCACTTTTAATATTGAAAAGCTTTATCTATTTAAGGTTTACAATATAATGTTTTGATTCCATATACATTGTACAATAATTATGGCAATCAAAACAAGTAACATATCCAGCGCCTCACATGGTTATCTTTGGGGTGGGGGGGAAAGAAGAGAGATCTACTCTTTTGGCAAATTTCAAGTATATAATACCCGATTATTAACTAAAGTCACCAAGCTGTACATGAAAACTCTAGAACTTATTCATCTGGCATCACTAAAACTTTATACCTTTTGGGCACCCCGTCATTCACCACACTTCCCAGACACTGGCAACGACTATTCGAAGAGCTTGACTTTCTTAAATTTCACATATAAGAGATCGTGCAGTATTCATCCCACGCTGTTGTCCACAGTGGCTGTATCAACTTGTATTTCCTCTTTTCTCCACATCCTTAACACTAGTTATCTTTTGTCTTTTTTGATCATAGCCATCCTAACAGGTATGCAGTGCTATCTTGTGTGTGTTTCTGGCCACGAGGCAGATGGGATCCTAACTTCCCAACCAGGGCTCGAACCTGTGACCCTTGCACAGGAAGCTCAGAGTCTTTAACCATCGGACTGCCAGGAAAGGCCCTCTTACTGTTTTGATTTGCATTTCCCTCAAATACAAACAGCAGCAGCAGCAAATACAGACTTAAATCGAAGAGAGTAGGGAAAACCACTAGACCATTCAGGTATGACTAAATCAAATCCCTTATGATTATACAGTGGAAGTGAGAAACAGATTCAAGGGATTAGATCTGATAGAGTGCCTGATGAACCATGGACAGAGGTTCGTGACATTGTACAGGAGGCAGAGATCAAGACCATCCCCAAGAAAAAGAAATGCAAAAAAGCAAAATGGCTGTCTGGGGAGGCCTTACAAATAGCTGTGAAAAGAGAAGTGAAAAGCAAAGGCGAAATGAAACATATACCCATTTGAATGCAGAGTTCCAAAGAATAGCAAGGAGAGATAAGAAAACCTTACTCGGTGATCAGTGCAAAGAAACAGAGGAAAACCACAGAATGGGAAAGACTAGAGATCTCTTCAAGAAAACTAGAGATACCAAGGGAACTTTCCACGCAAAGATGGACACAATAAAGGAGAGAAATGGTACAGACCTAACAGAAGCAGAAGATATTAAGAAGAGGTGGCAAGAATACACAGAAGAACTGTACAAAAAAGATCTTCACAACCCAGATAATCACGATGGTGTGATCACTCACCTACATCCTGGAATGCGAAGTCAAGTGGGCCTTAGAAAGCATCACTATGAACAAAGCTAGTGGAGGTGGTGGAGTTCCAGTTGAGCTATTTCAAATCCTCAGAGATGATGCTGTGAAGGTGCTGCACTCAATATGCCAGCAAATCTGGAAAACTCAGCAATGGCCACAGGACTGGAAAAGGTCACTTTTCATTCCAATCCCAAAGAAAGGCAATGCCAAAGAATGTTCAAACTACCGCACAATTACACTCATCTCACATGCTAATAAAGTAATGCTCAAAATTCTCCAAGCCAGGCTTCAACAGTACATGGATTGTGAATTCCAGATATTCAGGCTAGATTTAGAAAANGGTCACTTTTCATTCCAATCCCAAAGAAAGGCAATGCCAAAGAATGTTCAAACTACCGCACAATTACACTCATCTCACATGCTAATAAAGTAATGCTCAAAATTCTCCAAGCCAGGCTTCAACAGTACATGGATTGTGAATTCCAGATATTCAGGCTAGATTTAGAAAAGGCAGAGGAAACAGAGATCCAATTGTCAACATCTGCTGCTGCTGCTGCTGAGTTACTTCAGTTGTGTCCGACTCTGTGCGACCTCATAGACGGTAGCCCACGAGGCTCCCTGTCCCTGGGATTCTCCAGGCAAGAACACTGGAGTGGGTTGCCATTTCCTTCTCCAATGCA